>QANW01012357.1:607191-667423 GCA_003254865.1 Dryas drummondii
TAGTTTATTTGTCTAATTTGTGAATCATAACATATTTAATAGGTTTTTCATTTGTTTACTCTAATAAATTATTAATATGCTTATTAAGTTATTATATAATTCTATAATGTTAGTAAATAGTAATAGTGTAAAGTGTAAACTATACTATGTAATACCATAAATAATAAACTTTGAAAATTATATACAACATTACAAATTTACAACTATAATAAAACATAAATGTATATGTGTATATACAACTTTTATAATACAACTATAATTAAAGTTATTAAACCATGATTGTTCATTAATTTAACAATTTGAACCGTTCATTTTATATGTTGATAGTCAAAGATCATCCTTACAAAAAATCGGCCAAATCGGAATTCATTTACCCATTCGATTATCATTAGAAAAACCATGATCATTCATTAATTCGACCATCGTTACGTCACTTTTACATCTCTGACTGAGCTAATTTTTTGTAAGGATTCTCTTTGAGTGGGGAACTAAAACTTGAAAGGTTCGGATCGTTGAAAACACGATCGATACGTGAGCTTGTACATATAAATACACTTGAAGAGTTGAAGAGTATAATTCTAATAACTTTCTCGTTGAAACCTTATTGTTTTCATAATTGTGAAGACCACAACGTGATTTCAACAATCTGAGCCGTTCATTTTCTATATTCATAGTCAAAGATCATCCTTACAAAAAATCAGCAAAATCAGAACTTATCTACCCATTCGATTATCATTAGAAAAACCACGATCGTTCATAAGTTGGACCACCATTATCTAATTTCTACATTTCCGATTGAACTAATTTTTTGCAGGGATGATCTTTGAGTGAAAAACTAAAAAATGAATGGTTCGGATCATTGGAAAGTTGGAAACACGATCGAGATGTGAGCTTCAACATATAAATACACTTGAAGAGTTGAAGAATATAATTCTAATAACTTTCTTATTGAAACATTGTCGTTTCCATAATTGTGAAGACCACAACGTGATTTTAACAATCTTAGCCGTTCATTTTCTATGTTCATAGTCAAAGATCATCCGTATAAAAAATCGACTAAATCGACATTCATCTACCTATTCGATCATCATTAGAAAAACCACGATCGTTCATTAATTCGACCACCATTATGTGACTTTTACATCTCCGATTAAGCTAATTTTTTGCACGAATTATCTTTGAGTGAGGAACTAAAATTTGAACGGTTCGGATCGTTGACAACACAATTGCATCGTTTGTTTATAAAAATATGTAATAAAATATATAATAAAACATATGTACATTTATATTTTATTATAGTTGTAATGTTGTATATAATTTTAAAAGTTTATTATTTATGGTATTATACTATTACTAACATAATAGTATTATAGAATAACTTAATAAGCATATTAATAATTTATTGAAGTAAACAAACGAAAGAACTATTAAATATGTTATGATTCACAAACTTGACAAATAAACTGGTTAGCTCAGTTGGTTGAGAGTTGAAGTTTGTCATGTGAGGTTTCATGTTCAAATCACAACATAGCCAAAATGCTATATCTTTTTTGAACATATATATGTGTCTAAACATGCTTTGGGCCTATTTTGGCCGCCCGTTTGGGCCTAGCCCGGCCCAGCCCTCCAAGCCCGCAAGCCAAAGCCCGATGGGCGGGCCTTGGGCTTGTGTATCAAAGCCCAAGCCCGGCCCGGCCCGGCCCGAAAGCCCTATTGGGCTTCTATCATTCAAGCCCGAGCCCGGCCCGAACCCGAAAAATTTGGGCCGGGCTAGCCCGGCCCGGCCCATTGCCGACCCCTAACCGGCCAGCCACCCACACCCACACCCACAAAAAAATTGTAGCGGCTTCGGTGGACCAGTGTCGAACCCGGTGGTTTCGTTCGGTAGGTACCCACCGAACAATTCTATTCTATTCGGCTGGTACCTGTCGAACGAAACCACTGGGTTTGGCACTGGTCCGCGGAACCCGCTGCAATTTTTTTATTTTTTTATTTTTGGCTGTCTGCTTGGGCGGTGGTGCATGCAGGGAGGAGGGGAGGAGGGATTGGGAGGAGGGGGAGAAGGGGGTGCGGNGAGGTTGTGTAATGGGTTAGAATTACGGGGTAATTTTTTTACTGTAATTGTAACGCTTCCAATCCGCAACATTGTGTTACTAATCCTTTTCTTTTTTTTTGTTTTAGAAGAAACTAATCCTATACACTAAACTATGAACCCATAAATTAATAATATATACCACGTGGCAGTGTTATAGTAACACTAAAAAATCTCTCTGAATTGTAAAAGGTTTAAAATTTGGTTCTCTTCAATCAATTTTATTTATTTATTTTTTAAATAGAAATGTAAAACCCTCAAGAATTTTAACCGGTAAAGAGGATAATGCTTAGGTCATATGTATTTATGCACGTGTATGCATACCTTTATTTCTATGTTAATGGCAAGTGTCCATACTCATTTCTTTTGAAAAATTTATTATATCCAAATTCTTATTGGATTATTAATAGCTTATCGGTTAATTTGCATATTCTAGTAGGTCATCTTTCTCTTAGTTTGTTTAGACCTCCCTTAAATATATATATATATATATATATACAAAAGTGTTACTAACTGGTAAACAAGCACAAGCAGCAGTAATTATATGCATCATATATATATGCTTGTGTTGGGTGTTGGTAAACAAGCACAAGCACCGGCCAGTAACCAACTAACTCAAGCTCCATTGATTTGGTCATCTTTTATATTTTTTTTTTTCAGTGGAGAGATCAAATTGATGTGAAAAACCAGAGTCGGCTACCAGCCAAGAGATCCTTTCGTCTCAATCTCCTGCATCTCAATATATCCATCCATACCTCTCTTGAGTCATGAATTAGAACAAACATTCTCTCTATTTCATCACTCACTATTGCTTTTACCCTTCTCTCTCTCTCTCTCTCTCTCTCTCTCTCTCTCTCTCTCTAGAGAATTACAAGCAAGCTTTCACTACTTTGCTATAAATATATCCCATCATCCAAGCCTCCATCTTCAACATATGTTTTGGGACATGCCATTGTTTTTCTGTCCAAAAGTGAAGGTTAATTAAGATGTATTCAAAAGGCCATGTTCTCTCAGTACTTCTCATAGTCTTAGCCTCTTTGTCCAGCCTCTCTCTTAGCAGCAACCCAGAGGACCCACTTGTACTTAATCATCATCATCATCATCAAAGTTTTGGTCATGATCTAAGAGGACCCTACCCTACATTTATATTAAGGACAAGCAAGCTTAGTGCACCAAGGGCTGCTCAACATCATCGTTATCTTTCAACTTCAGCAAAGATTGTTGTTAATGTGGAAGATTTTGGAGCTGAAGGAAATGGAGGGGATGATACCCAGGCAACCCAATTTACATTATATTCTCTTTTTGATTGCTGTTTAATGAAAATTAAAACTAATGTCTTTGTTTAAAAATAGGATTCTTTTACTAGTTTTTTTAGTGTTGATCTTTTATTTATATTTAAAACTTTAGTGCTAATCTTGTATTTATATTTAAAACTAAACGATTAGCATTTAAATATGAGCACAAGATTATGGTAAAAAAGATAAAGTATCCGAATGATCTTTTTCTTAAGTCCTTTTTACTCCTTTAATTAAGCACTCAGTACATTAATTTGGATGGTATTGTTTTAAATTATTTGACAATACTATTGATGAAGTTTATATGTGAGAGTTTAGTGAGAAATAGCTTTGGGGTTGTTAAATGGTTGGAGTTTTTGTTGTAGGCATTTAGGACAGCTTGGAGGGAGGCTTGCTCTTCTAGAAGGGGTGTACAAGTTGATCTTGTGGTCCCTAAGAACAGGAACTATCACCTGAAGCCAATCACATTCTCTGGTCCTTGCACATCTTCTCTCACGCTCAAGGTGAGTTTTTATGCATGAAAACATGCATACATTAATGTCATAATTAGAAAACTATCGATTAAAATCTTTCTGCTATGTTTTATATTTTGTTTATGTTGTGAATTGAAATATTAAATTCAAAATTCAAATGATATATTCTTAAATAAAGATTTACATATCAAAGTCCGGCTAATATGAGAAACTAATTATGAAGGACTGTAAAAGACAATTTTATGAGATAAGTGCCTTTAGATTAATCAAATAGCACACAGTTTATCGATTTTATGTTAGGCTTAAACCATCTATTATTGAATTGATTGAATTAATCTATAAAACAATCCCTCACAGTCTCTTATAATTAGTCCTTTATACTAGCCATTATGATACATTGTTTCTTTACACAGTTTGACAATATAAGCATTATAATATTAGAAAATATTATCATCTTGCAATATAATATGTTATGAGTTTATGAATATGAACGATCGGTTAAGTTGATTATTATCTGAATGTTTGGTCCAAATTTGTATTACTATCTTATGTTACAAAGAAACACAATCTGATAGTTCTTGATCTATTTGACTAGATCTATGGAACAATTAAAGCCTCTCCCAACCGATCGGACTACAAAGGAAGGCATTGGATTTTGTTTGAAAATTTACAAAACTTTAGAGTTGAAGGTGGTGGGACCATCAATGGAAATGGAAGGATATGGTGGCAGAACTCTTGCAAAGTTAACCATTCCCTAGTAAGTTATTCGAAGATTAATTACTTAAATTCTTGTGGTCATGCTTCAATTTTAATGGAAATTTTAAAATTTAGTCATGTTCTACATTTATTAAAGACTTTTATCCTTTTTGGTAACCAAATTAAAGTAAATCTTTTATCTTTCTCAGCGATCAAGTACGCAAGTAGTGTTTAAATTTCTGTCAAATGGTACTTAAACTTTTATTGAACATTACTTAATGAAACTCAAACACTACATGAGAGAATTTTAATACGATTCGGTTCAAACACTACTCATGATTATATTTTTAAAATTAAAAAAATGCTAATGCTAGATATCTTTAAAGGGTCTGAATTTAAGTTAGTTTTCAAAATTTATCAATTTTAATTTTGATTTCTGATTATCCAATTCTAAATGAAATGACTAATTTATTTTCTTTTGTGGGTGGAACCTTCCATTGTGCCACAGCCTTGCAAGGAAGCACCAACTGTAAGTTTATGGGTCCTATTTATTTACAAGGACTAATCATTTACCTAACACTAAGATTGAATTTTTTTTTTTTAATTATGACTTTTTTTTTCTTTCAAAGGCTGTGACTTTCCACAACTGCAACACTTTGGAAGTGGCAAATTTGAGGTTTCAAAATGCGCAACAAATCCATGTGTCATTTGAAAGATGCGTGAATGTGAAAGCTTTGAATCTGGTGGTAACGGCACCAGGGGATAGCCCCAACACTGACGGAATCCATGTCACAGCAACACAATATATTATGATCAAGGACTGTGTCATACGGACCGGTAAACCGTAAACCCACAAAAATTTAAAATTTATAAAACTATATGTACTAGAACTACATTTGCATTGCGACCCATATACAATGGGTCACACCTCTATCATAGACATTATGTGATACAGGTAACATTAATTATAGAAAATATTTGGTTTGACCACCAAATTTATTCGTTGACTAACATATTTAAATTTTTATAAATAAATAAGTTTCAGAATGAAATAGTCTGTGTCATTTAGTGACCTAAGAAATAGTGGAAACTTATATAGTATATTTGTTTAACTTTCATTATCTTGTATAATAGTAATGAATGAATGAACAAAACTGTTAGAAGAACCACATTTGGATACTACATGTGTATCACCTTTAATAATAAGAGTGAGATCTTCTTGTATGTTGATATATTTGAAGGTGATTACTAGGAGTCTAGAAGACTAATTTTGTTCACTATTTTTTTTTACGTTGATGTATTTGAAGGTGATGACTGTATTTCAATAGTAAGCGGGTCGCAGAAAGTTCAAGCTACCAATATAGTGTGCGGACCAGGTCATGGAATCAGGTCTTCCAACTTTAATGATCATTAAATTTAATCATTAGTTAATTAGTTATTCTTTTTCATACTTAATTGTAATTTTATGAATTATTCGTTCTTAATTAATAATAATAATAATTAGAATAATGTACTCTGATGGTGTTATATATATGCAGCATTGGAAGCTTGGGAGCTGGAAATTCAGAAGCACAGGTTTCGGATGTGGTAGTTTCTAGAGCGAGAATTATAGGCACCACTAATGGATTAAGAATAAAGACTTGGCAGGTATGAATTCAACATTCATATTAGAAAAATTATCACACTCATCTAGAATTTTTTCATGAATGATGAACTAAAATGCATAATCCAATATATAATTTAAATCACACTAACAGATTGGTTTTGCTTGATATATATGTAGGGAGGGTCTGGATATGCAAAAAACATCCTATTCAAAAATGTTATGATGCACAACGTGAGCAATCCAATAATCATAGACCAACATTATTGTGATCAGAAAGAGCCATGCCATGAACAGGTAATGGATCATCCCCTTTTCCCATAACCTAGTAGGTACAAGGCAAATTAAAAATGCATTGACAAAAATTTGGTCATTATATGTAAGTTTTAGAAATATAATCATCGAGCATTATTGGAGGATAATTCAAACACTACTTGATGGTTATATTTAGGTTTTAAAATTTTCTATTCCGATACATTTGACATGTATGTTATATATATGTTATCAGATTATTAATTTATACTAATTTTTAATAAAATATATGGTCTAAATTAACAATATATATTAACATATATACATATCAGACTCTCTGATAATAAAATATTAATTCCAATTTAGCATGACTTATATATATTAATCATTTTGAGGTGTTGGGATATATATGCAGGCCTCAGCTGTGAAAATAAGCAATGTGGTATACAACAATATCAGAGGCACAAGTGCTTCAGAAGTGGCAGTGAATTTCGACTGCAGCAAGCGGTTCAGATGTCAAGACATTGTGTTGCAAGATGTAAATTTGGTAGCTGTAGGCCAAGGAACAAGTGCCGTAGCCTCATGTGAGAATGTTGCACTAAGCCATAGAGGGAGGGTATCCCCAAAATGCTCTCCAGCAACTTAAAAAGTAATTATTGATTGATGTTATTATTCACACATTAAGTTAATTTAGGAAATTGGTCAATAGCAGTGAAACCTAATTGTATTGTAGGATTCTTGGTAAATAGAAAAGAAAAATAAAGGTACCATTTAGTTATTCATTTAAGAAATATTTTTTCTCTAGTTTGTTAGAAGATATCTCAAATTTACATTCGATCTCCCTCCTTATAAAAAAAAAAAAAAAAAGGGCAAATTGCAATTTAGTATCTCAAGTTTGTCACGTATTGCAAATTGGTACTCCCAGTTCAATTTTCAACGATTCAGTACCTCAATTTCAATTTTTTAGCAGTTACATACCTCCGTTAAATCTTCCGTCAAAAACTCCGTTAAGTGATGACATGTCGATAATGTGGCGCATCGCTGGCGTTGAATTGACTTTTAGGGAGTTACCACCATTATAAGGATTCAATCTTAGTTAAAGCTAATTTAGTGAGAGTTTCCGTTATGTTGTTAACACATACTAAATGTATATTTTTCATTTTTGGTTATGTTGTAACTCTCCACATCATGTATATATATTATGTAATTGTGATGATTAAATATAAAAAGTGACAATCAGTTTCTTCATGGTATCAAAGCCATACCTTTTTATCTTCTCTTCTTGATGGCGTCTGGTAGTGCTTCCTCCTCTCCTCTTCCTTTCATCACCATTCCCAATATCTCTCAACTTGTCTCCTGCAAACTTTCTGATACTAATTATCTTGTTTGGGAAAGTCAAGTCAAACCGTTCTTGCTTGGTCAAAATTTGTGGCGTTTTGTTGATGGCAGCTACCCATGCCCACCACAAACTCTGCTTCTTACTGTCTCTGACAAAGCCAAAGAAATCGATCATCCCGCTTCTCCTTTACCCAATCCAGACTATGTAACATGGTTCAAACCGATCAAAGTCACGTTAGAATTCTTCGAGCCACGTTGTCTGAAAGTCTTCTTCCCCGAGTGGTCGGCTTTTCTACTTCCAAGGAAATATGAGATTGTCTCCGTCAGAATTACTCTCAACAATCTCTTGCAAATGCAACTCAGCTTAAGTTTCAACTCTTCTCTATCACCAAAGGCTCTAAATCTATTCCAGAGTATCTTAATCTTGCCAAACATCTTTTAGATCAGTTAGCTGCGATCAATGAAGCTGTTTCTAATTCTAATTTGGTGATGTTTGTGTTACATGGATTGGGTCCTGACTATCTCATGCTTGTAACTTCGATTTTGAATTTTCCTCCACTACCCAGCTTCTCAAACTTACGTGCTCGTCTTCTTGCGTTTGAAGAGCATCAAGCACTGGCTGTCGCTATGGCTCATTCTGCTCAACCAACGGCTTTCTTCACAGCCCAACCTCGTCCTTTTCGCGGCCTAAGAGATTAGTCATTCTTCCCACAACGTGGGCTTGGTTCTGTCTCTACTCGGCCTCTGCGTCCACAACAGCAGTCTACCGGAATTCTTGGCCCATCTCCTTATCCTCGTCCACCTCTGCAGTGCTGGAATTGCAGTAAGTTTGGACACATTGCCTCCAAGTGCCCTCAGTCACGTGTGTTTGCTAAACTGCATACTACTTCCTCCTCTGATCCTAATTGGTACTTGGGTTCCGGCGCCACCAACCACATGACATATGATGCACGTTTCTTCTCTCCCCAAGTTGTTGTTGGTAATGGTGCTTCCCTCCCCATCACCCACTTTGGTAACGTTTCCTTTACTTTTGGTCGTTTTCTGTTCTGTCTTTCTGATATTCTTCGTGTACTTTCTCTTCGTAAAAATCTCGTCTATTGCACAATTCACTCGTGATTGCTTTGTGAGTATTACATTCTTTTCTTGGGGATATATTGTTCGTGATTTAAACACCGGTATTATTCTCTTTCAGGGCCAATGTAAAGATGGTCTTTATTCTGTCTTTCCTATGCTTCTTCCTGCTTCCAAGACTGCTCTTGCTTCGGCGGTTGTGTCACCGTCTCTATGGCATCGTCATCTCGGACATCCGTCCTATAAAGTGCTTAATTATCTTGTTTCTCAGTCTTTGCTTGGTTCTTCCTTTAATTTATCCAATAAAAATTGTAGTCATTGTGTATTAGCCAAAAATATTAGGCTTTCCTTTTCGTCTCATGCACATTGTACTGTTGCACCTTTTAATTTAATTCATTCGGATATTTGGATGTCACCAGTTATTTCTGTTTCTGGCTTTCGTTATTATGTATTATTTATAGATGACTTCACTCGCTATTCGTGGATTTTTCCCATGCGTCTCAAATCTGAAGTTTTTGGTCATTTTTCCAATTTTGTTATGTATGTTAAAAATCAATTCTCCTTGACTATCAAACAGTTTCAGAGTGATAGGGGTAAGGAATTTGACAACTCACACATTAAACAATTTTGTGCTAGTCACAGAATTGTGCATCGTTTTTCGTGTCCACACACGCCTCAACAAAATGGCCTAGCTGAATGGAAGCATCGTCACATCGCCGATATAGGTCGAACTCTACTTTTTATTGCTAACGTGCCTCATAATTTGTGGGCTGAGGCTATTTGTACAGCAGGCTATTTAATCAATCGACTCCCAACTTCACTTCTTCAATGGGCCTCTCCCTATCACAATTTATTTGGGAAGCATTCAGATTATTCTTTTCTTCGAACTTTGGGTGTACTTGTTATCCATTTCTTGGCGATTATGTTTCTAACAAACTACAACCTCGCTCTCTTGCATGTGTTTTTGTTGGTTACAGTGATCGTTACCGTGGCTATCAATGCTTACATCCCCCTACTGGTCATCTCTATACTTCTCGGCATGTGGTATTTCATGAAGACCAATTTTATTATTCTAGTGCTGGCTCCTCCTCTTCCTACTGCATCAGCTTTGTCCATCCTCCCTGTAGACTTTGCACTTGAGCCCATGCTCCCTCTTGACACCAATACATCCGCCCATGAACCTCATCAGTCAATTGTCACGGCCTAGTCATCCAACCAGGTTCCCGTACCAGCCATTCCACAAGATCAGTCACCTAATACAACCTCTGACTCAAACTAGTTCCCTGCCCCAGCTTCTGAACAGGTTCTCCAAGCTCCATTGGCAAACACCACTGATCCCGACCACGCATTTTGCTCCCCTGGTTTCTATGCACAACTTTTCGTGCCTCCTTTCCCTACCAGTGAATTTGTGGGGACCTCTGCACCGATCTCTCTACCTTCCGGTTGCACATCTCCAGTTCACACCCGGTCTCAGTCCGGCATATTCAAACCCAATACAAAATACCACGCTAATTTTTCTACATGGTTCCCGGTTCCTTCTGCCTTCGTTTCTATCTTAAGCACTGATATTGAACCAATATCTTATACTTAGGCCTCTCGCTCTCCCGAATGGAAAGGTGCAATGAATGATGAGTTACATGCACTTCTTAAGCAAGGGACTTGGTCTTTGGTTCCTCCCAATTCTTCTTTCAACACCGTTGGCTGTAAATGGGTATTTAAAGTGAAGCGGCACTCTGATGGGACTATTGAACGATACAAAGCTCACCTCGTTGCAAAGGGCTTTCATCAACAATGAGTGTTGATTATTTTGATACCTTCAGTCCAGTTGTTAAGCCTACCACTATCCGCACTGTGCTCAGTCTAGCTGTTTCCTCTGGTTGGCATCTTCGGCAGCTCGATGTCAAAAACGCTTTTCTATATGGGTTCCTTTCTGAAGAAGTTTATATGTAACAACCTCCTGGTTTCGTTGATCCAAGTCAGCCTCATCATGTCTGTAAACTTCATAAGGCTATTTACGGTCTCAAACAAGCACCTCGTGCGTGGTTTCACTGATTTAGCTCATTCTTGCTTCGTGTTGGTTTTGTTCCCAGTCGAGCTGATTCTTCCATGTTTACATATCGGGATGCCTCTCACATGATGATTTTACTCCTCTATGTTGATGATATTGTGCTTACAGGTAGCAGTTCGTCTCATTTACACGCCTTCATTCAAACCTTGGATGTTGAATTTGAAATCAAGGATCTAGGCCAATTGCATTATTTTCTTGGCATGGAAGTCGTCCACTTAACAGATTCGATCCATCTTACTCAAAATAAATATACACTTGACATTCTCAAGCGCAGCAATCTTCTTGACTGCAAACCTGTGTCCACTCCTATGACTTCTAAAAGTTCTCTTTCACGCTCAAATGGGTCTCCCCTTTCCAATCCAACTACATATCGTCAACTCGTTGGTGCCTTGCAATACTTGACATTTAGAAGACCCGATATTTCCTTTGTCGTTCAACATGTCTCTCATTTCATGAGTGCTCCGAATGATGTTCATTTTGAGGCGGTTAAACGCATCCTCCATTACTTGAAAGGCACCCTTAGTTATGGTTTTCCGATTCGTCATTCTTTAGCCCCCTCTCTTTTTGTTGCCTACTCTGATGCTGATTGGGCAGGATGCCTGGATACCTGCCGGTCCACCTCTGGTTATTGTGTTTTCTTAGGCTCTAATCTTATATCTTGGAGTGCTAAGAAGCAACGCACGGTTTCTCGTTTGAGTACCGAAGCAAAATACTGTGCGCTTGCCAATGCTTGTGCTGATACCATTTGGATTCAAGGTCTTCTACATTAGCTACGGTTCTTCCTCTCCCTGCCAATTTTTCTCAACTGTGATAACTTGTCTGCGACTTACATGGCTGCCAATCCTATCTTCCATGCTCGTACCAAGCATATTGCTCTTGACTATCATTTTGTACGTGAACGTGTTACTTATGGTAGTTACCAAGTTCGGTTTATTTCATCCTTTCACTAGCTTGCTGATGTTTTCACAAAGGGATTACCTACTGATCGTTTTGATCGTCTTGTTTCCAAACTTGTCTCCAAACTGGCGCCAAGTTTGCGGGGGAGTGTTAGGGAGTTACCACCATTATGAGGATTCAATCTTAGTTAAAGCTATTATAGTGAGAGTTTCCGGTATGTTGTTAATACATACTAAATGTATATTTTTCAGTTTTGGTTCAGCTGTAACTCTCAGCCTACCACATCATGTATATATCTCATGTAATTGTGATGATTAAATATAAAAAGTGACAATCAGTTTCTTTACGACGATAATTGACGTCATTGGGGTTTTGAAGATCAATGATGTTTCTTGGGTTTTGAAGATCGATCCATGGGTTTTGAAGATCGGGCCATAGATTTGTAGATCGATCGGCTCTGAATTCGATGGATTTGGTGCTGTCATGCATCGACATTATGATGGCAGGCAATGGTGGAGGTGGGAGGCAATATGCAGAGGGCTTTTATTCTTCTCTCTCTGTGCCTCTCTTAGCTCTAGCAAAAATCCACTAATACCTTGTTTTTACATTGGTTTTATTTGTTTTTTCAAATTTGGATTTTATGAATTGATTTTACTTTTATAAATATGAAATTCTATTTGCAAATTTTGAGAATATTTGAGGTTTGGATCCCAACATGATTGATTGCAATATGAAATTGATTTTTTTTTTTTGTGTTTTTATTTATTTATTTTGGGGATTTACAATGATATATTTTTTTATTGGATTGTTTAAGAAGAAGAAGTAGGAGGAGGAGGAGGCCGGTAGGGGTGGGGTAATCTGCAGAACAGGTGGAAAAAAAAAAAAAGGAGGAAAGAGTTGATGGGAGAGTTAGGGTAACCTGCAGAATAGGCAGAGATAAGGGTGGGGTTGGGGTAATTTGCAAAGGAGGAGGTGGGGTTGGTGTTGTTGATGAGAGAGTTGCAAAAAAAAAAAAAAAAATTAAGAGTTGTAGACACGAAGTAGAAGAAGGAAGAAGAAAAAAAAGATCAAGAAAAACAAAGAAATAAAAGAAGAAGAAGACAAAAAAAAATGCAGAAGAAAAAAAATAGAGGAGGCGAGACAATAAATAGAAGAAGAAGAAAAAAGTGTTTTTTTTTAATAATATATTGTTATTTTAAAATATTTTATTATTTATTTGTCATGTGGCTATTTCTAATGCCATCTATGCGTCACGTGTGCGTTTCGTCATCGTCATCGTCATGTCATTACTTAACAGAATTTTGGACAAAAAATTTAACGGAGGTATGTAATTGCAAAAAAAATGAAGATTGAGTATGAGATCGTTGAAAATTGAACTGGGGGTACCAACTTGCAATTCGAGGCAAACTTGAGGTACTAAATTGTAGTTTGCCAAAAAAAAACATGAATTTGTTATGCAAATTATGAAAAATGGAAAAATTATTCGGTATAACTAATATACAGCCATGTGGTGTAACCAAGCCAACGTGTAAGGGTATTGTTAGACGATATATTTATATTTGTAAGGTATAGTATTAATAACATCTATTTATAATACATATATTGGTTATTGTAATGACCCGACCCAAGTTTCGTTCTTTTATATAAGACCAAGTTAAATTTCATTTGGTGGTGATCTAGTTGGAAAGTTTAACTTGAAAGAGACTTATAAATTTTAATAAGAAATTGGGTAATCAAACGGGAAATTAAGGAAAGATAAAAATTAAAAAAAAAAAATTTCAATAGATGGGGGTAATGAAAGTAGTAGTTCATAATGTATTTCCGAAGACGGAATTAAGATAGTGGGGCGTAACATTTTAGGGGCAATTTTGTCCTTTCACAAGAAAGTTTTAGAATTTTTTTTTAGTATTAAAACCAAATTTCTCTAGAAACCCCCACCATTTACTCAACACACCCCCTATCTATCTATCTATCTCTCTCTCTCTCTCTCTCTCTCTCTCTCTCTCTCTCTCTCTCTCTCTCTCTCCCGTCCACTCCTCCTCTGCGCCACCAGCAACCAGCGACAAGCCGGCCAGTTCCAGCCGACGTTGAGCAGCTGACAACCTTCCCCAGTCGCCGGCACCACCAGCCCAGCCACCCCCAGCCCCGGCTGCAGCGAACAGCCCAGAAACGAGTGAAAAGGCAGCCTGCAACCCTTTCAAAATCCGGCCAGTTTTCTACCCCATTTTCCACAAAATTTTGGCGTTTTTCCTCTCTAGGTAATGGGCTCCCTTTCTCTTTAAATTGCCATTTAAAAACTTGAGAAATTAGAGTTTGATTTTTGAGCATTCGAGACCATTTCGGGTTTCCTAAGAAATTTGAAGTTGGAGGAGTGTTCTTGATGGATTTGAGATGATTTTCACTCTAGGAACTTTAAATTTAAGATTTGAATCATAAATTTTGAGAAATTTCAAGGAAATATAGAAAAGAAAAATTGAAAAATTTGGGTTGGAGGTGTTATGCCCAAATCGGGTTAATGAAGAAATTGGCAATATGAGGTGTTTCTAAATGCTTTGTTGGACAATTTTAAACCCTTAGGATTCTTAGTTTCTGTTATAAGTGAATTAAGTAAGGAAAAATTAGAAAATTTGAGGAAATGGGAATGGAGAAAAATTTGCTTAACTTGGTAGGATTAGATTTGGGTTATAGAAGTATATAGAAGGATATTCTAGTTGTTTCCAAGTTGTTGAAGGCATCGTATAATGGGTGAATTGAAACGAGACCAAAGAAATCAAGAGAAGAACACTTAGATTCACTCCCACACTTTAATTTCCGTTTTGTACCAAGTCTAATTTATGTTTCGTATTATTGGTTGTTCTAGGCGATGCTCCCAAGACCGGATGTGATCCATTCGGGGACCGACACTAGGCTCCGATATTGTGAGTGGATTTTCTTTTGCTTGCAAAATTTATGGGTTTTATGGTTTTTATATTACTTTTGAAATTTTGAGTTAAATGATGAAATAATGAATTGAGTAAAGTCTGTTTTGCATTAATAAATTTTAGATAGATTGAATTATTTGTCATTTTGATCTTTGGGTATAAAACCATATATATATTTGGAACCAAGAAGGGTTTATGGGATTTATTCGGTAAAATAATCTCAAAAAATTATCGATTTGGAAAATAAAGGATTATATTTGAATTATTATGAATACTTATGTTATATTAAAAAGTTTTGTTATAAATGTTTTAAGTTTTAGAGCTTAAGGGTTATCAAATGTTTAAACAAATTATTTAAATGTCGTCTAAGTACCCACCGATTATTAAGCTAAGTAGGTCCTTGGGACCCATCACGGCACACACATAGGCTTTGGGCCGTGTCCCGGGATGCCTCGTCCTTTGGGGGTAGTCTGCGTGCACGTACTACACTTTGGCTTGTTGTACGACGGCGAATCGACGGTACAAGGGCCACCGTAAGTCCACTTGTATGACGGCGTTGCGACGATGCGGGTGGAAGGTCATGTAGACGGTCCGCTTGGTGCGATGGTTTTGTAACGGTACCAATGTGGAGCCCGTCAATTGGGTGCTTATATGACCAACGTTTTTACTAAAAATTTTATTAGATAACAAAAAATTTTTTTTTAGTTATTTCCTATCAGTTCAAGACTAAAAAAAGAGATTTTAGCTAGAAATTTTATAAGATACGACATTTCTATTACTTCCCATTATTTTCTATGTTCAAAAGGAATTTCAAAGTTGAAGTTGTTATATAGAACCTTTTTATTGGAATTATGTTGATGATGTAAGGTTTTTGTTAAGTTGTGAAAGAGTTCATTACAAAGAATAATTAATATATTTATTTCTTTTGATCATTTGGGAAAAGTTTCAAAACGTATTTTAAAATGGAGAAATTTTATTGTGTTTGTGAAATTGAGAATTATAATAAATGTTCTACTTTATTAACTTTGTTTATCTTTTGACTTGTTCATCCACTCACTGAGCTTTTCTTACCGTAAGTCATCTTTTTGTGTTTTAATGGTTCCTCCAGGTGGAAGCGGCAACGAGTCATAATTATCACGTCGAGGCGGGCTTTCTATTTTCATTGTATAGTGTAGGATTTCCTTTAAACCTTAACTTGTAGTTGGTTCTGATGTTTGATTGTAACCTTATAAATTTTGTAAACTTTATGTTGGGTTGGAGACCCAATTTGGTTGTGGTAGGGAAGTTGGAAACTTAAAAGTGTGTTTTGACAGGTTTATGAAATTGGATAAGTGCTATTTTTAGGGGAGATGCTGCCGAAATTTACATAGATTACTTCCTAAGTTATGATAGGATCTCTAAAAATAAGTTAAAGTAAGAAAGCGGGCCCTATATCCAAGGGATGTGGGACCCCACAGGATTGCCTCGGAATTTAATTGAGAGCTCCGAAGTCGGTCCTGTCAGTTATATTACGTAATAGTATATCGGTTATACAAAATAATTTCTCAAATAAAATAAAATCAAAATTAGTTCTTTTATATCAAAAGCTTGGTGTAAAAGTAATTACAGTAAGAAAATGAGTAAAAGTAGAAAATAGAAAAAAATAGGGCCATCAACATTTCTTGCGAAACTATTATTACATTGAAGAAAATTGAACCCTAACATATCCTAATCCTAATACATTTCCTCGCTCTTTCACTTTGGCTAACCTATATTTACTATAAAAGCATTTTTACTAGGGTTGCCCATCGGTCAGTTCGGATCGATATTGGGGCTTACCAAACCAAAACAAAAAAATTCGGTATTTTTCGATTTCGGTATTTTTCGGTTTCAGTATTTTTCAGTTTGGTAATTTTTGGTAAACTTCAGTTTTTTGTTCGATTTCGGTAATTTTGGTATCGAATGCTTTTGGTTTATTTTCGATTTACTTCGGTATATCTTTGGTTTATTTTCGGTTTACTTCAATATATCTTCGGTTCATTTTTGATTTAATTATAATAATACTAATTATTATATACCAATATAAATTAAAATTTAATCAAATATGATACATAAAATATAATGTTTGATGAATATATATTTACAGTATTGGTAGTTTAGTATAATACTAGTATTTATTGTAATAATATTAATATGAGTAATAATATATACTAGTATAATTAGTTAAATAATATGTATTAGTACATATTCTATTAATTTAGTATGTATATATATATATGCATTACTTACCTAAAGATGAGATTCTTATTTTTTTAAAAATAATAATATTTACTTTATTAGAGAATGACTCTATATCTTAACTCAAACTTTTGATAATATTAGGATGATAACATTATACAATTATATTTTTTTATAATTGTTTAAAATATTAGTAGTTTAATATTTATTGTGCCACTAACATAATAGTATTATATAAGCATATATAACTAAATTTCGGTAATTATTTCAATTTTTTTGGGTATATATTTTGATTTTTTCGGTAATAATCGATTTAATTTTTTTCAGTAATCGGTCGGTTTACCAACTTTTTTCGGTTTTTACCAAAACCAAATTAATTTTTTTCAGATTTTTTCGATTTCGAATTTTTGATTTTCGAATTATGAAAATTAATATACCAAACCAAAAAAATTCGGTCGATAGTCGATCGGTTCAGTAAAAACCAAACCAAAAAGCAGCTCTTTTTACTTTCTTAATCTACTTCATTTTTTTTTTTGGGTTAAAGATGCCAATTTTTTTCAAATTTGTTTTTTCAACCCAAAATTTTTCTCGAGGATGCTACACTTCACCCAACTTAGCTTTATAAAAGCTTTGTGTGCACATATATCATATGAAATTTTTTTTTTACTAAACACCACCTAAAGTTGCCTATATTTGACAATCTACCACTTACTATCCATTTTTGTCAAATTTTTTGTTAATTTCAAAGTTTTTTTGGTCAATTCATATCACAGTGCATTTAAAATCTGAAAAAACAAAGTGATTCTATATACACCGTACAATTTGCTCACTTGACCCCATTAGCACTATTTTTTTAATAAATATATAAAATTTAATGTTTAATCAAATAAAAAATAAAAAATCTATAAACTTAATAATTAAATGAAATAAAAACCCTAGGCTGCTCTGATTATTAGGGATTTCGGCGGCAACCCACTAGCTTGGAGGTCATTTCGGTGGTTGTAGAGAAGCTCGGTGAGAAGTTGCAGGAACCCAAAGCTCGGAGGTTTTTGTTCTTCTTATTCCTTTTTCCAGTTTTTCTTAGATAGATAAGGTACTCACCACTCACCACAAAGCTCAAATGAGTTCTCTAAAGAGAAGGTTGGAGGAAGCCCCCGCCTCTGAAGAGTTTGAAGCACTACCTTCACAGAAACAACAAAAGAGGGAGAATGAGAATGGTTTGCAGGGAAGCGACCACCAAGAAGCTGTCGCTTGCGTGCACGACGTGTCGTATCCTGAGGGTTATGTTCATATGCCTCCCCACTCTTCTTCTTCTGGAGAAGCAGCTTCCGAGCCTGCAAAGAAATTTCCTTTCCCTCTCGACCCTTTTCAGTTGGAAGCCATAAAGTGCCTGGAAAATGCAGAGTCGGTCATGGTAATGTCAATAAATGAGTTCTGTTTTTGTTTTTGGATTGTGGGTTTTTTAAATTTGATATAAATTGTGAATTTGTGGATGTGGGTAGGTGTCTGCTCATACATCTGCTGGAAAAACTGTTGTGGCATCGTATGCGATTGCTATGTCTTTGCGAAACAAGCAACGTGTGATATACACTTCACCAATCAAAGCACTGAGCAACCAAAAGTATAGAGAGTTTAAGGAGGAGTTCTCAGATGTTGGGTTGATGACTGGGGATGTAACAATCGACCCCAATGCTTCGTGCTTGGTTAGTCTCTTGCTTTTTGGGTTTTTGGGTTTTTGTTAGATAGCAAAGCAATATGGCTTTCTGGGTTGCTTGCTGAGTTTGCTTTTCAAATTTCAGGTGATGACAACAGAAATCTGGCGAAGCATGCAGTATAAAGGATCAGAGGTAACAAGGGAGGTGGCTTGGATCATCTTTGATGAGGTGCATTACATGCGTGATAGGGAGAGAGGTGTTGTATGGGAAGAGAGCATTGTTATGGCCCCGAAGAATGCTCGGTTTGTGTTCCTCTCAGCAACCGTGCCAAATGCCAAGGAATTTGCTGATTGGCTCGCAAAGATTCACCGCCAGCCTTGTCACATTGTCTATACTGATTATAGGCCAACTCCTCTTCAGCATTATATTTTTCCCTCTGGAGGGGATGGTCTATACTTGGTAGTCGATGAGAAAGGAAAATTTCGTGAGGACAGCTTTCAAAAGGGTCTAAATGCACTTGTTCCCGCCACAGACAGTGCTAAGAAGAAGGACAATGGCAAGTGGCAGAAGGGTTTGATCATGGGCAAGGCCGCCGAAGAAAGTGATATATTCAAGATGGTCAAAATGATAATTCAGCGTCAGTATGATCCTGTCATACTTTTCAGCTTTAGCAAAAGGGAGTGTGAGACTCTTGCAATGCAGGTAAGGATCCATTTTTTTTGTGAAGTAGACTTCTTTAAAACTATGTCGATTGCTTCCAATCCCCAGCCCAATGTATCTGTTGACTATTATTTGCTTGGCTTATGCTCTGCCTCCCACTCTCTTTCTCTTGACTATGGAGAGAGGTAGAGAGGGAGAGAGAGAGGGCTTAGTCTTATGCAGAGCGAACCTTTTGAACCCTGTTACCTGCATGCATATTTAGAATGTGTTTGATTGAGAGCTGCTCTATCTTATTTCTTGATTCTAGACTGGGTGGTTTCTGCTTTTGGTTTTTTCATGTTGTTTGTTTAGTACCTTTCTCAAACTTTTGGATACAATAAGTGTAATTTGTATATATGGTTATCCATTCAGAAGTGAGACTACTTAATTAGGAATCCTTGTGAGATTTGTTTGAATTAAATATGGCTGTCATGGATATTGATTTCAACATTTTTCTAAATATTCTTTCATTTATTTATCCTTTTGTTGAACACCCATTTTATATTTCCATTGTTTGTTTTTTCTTTTTGTCTTATAGATGGCAAAAATGGATCTAAATGCTGACAATGAGAAAGCAAATATAGAAACTATCTTCTGGAGTGCTATGGATATGCTTTCGGACGACGACAAGAAGTTACCTCAGGCAAGCTGTCATTCTTTCCTTTCCAAGCTGGCATGTCTGTTCAAGCATGTATTTGTGTTTGGTTTAGATGATGTAGTGTGATACCGTCTCTCAAATATTACTTGATGCAACTTTTTTCTGTGGACATTTTCTTTAGTCTCAAGTTAATCTGTGTGTATGTCTTCCACTCACTTTGAATATTTGAGTTACCTAATGACTTTGATAGTTCAGTAAGCATGGTGGAGTTTGGATGGTTTGGGTGAGGCATAGTGGAATTTGAGCACACTTAATGGTTTGGGTTGGGTTCATCTAATTTACTTAAAATACAATAACAAATAATATTATATCAGGTAGCATAACATTCCCCTCTCCATAGATATTCAAACAAAGCTGTATTCAATATATTGTAAATATTGTTTTCTATTGTATTTGTGATTTATATGCCTGGAACTGTTAAAGAGTTTTGTTTTATTTCATATTGATATTCATTCCTTAGTATACTGCTCTAAACAGGTTTCACATATGTTACCTCTTTTGAAGCGTGGAATAGGTGTGCATCATTCCGGCTTGCTTCCCATTCTAAAGGAAGTGATTGAGATACTATTTCAGGAAGGTCTGATCAAGGTTGGTTCAAATTTTATTTCATCTTTTATTGTTTCATGCATAATCTTTAAAATTTAATTGGTGACTATAGCTTAGTTGTACAGAGATTGAAATATATTTCTTTAGTGTCTGTTTGCCACAGAAACCTTCAGCATCTTAAAATTTAATTGGTGACTATAGCTTAGTTGTACAGAGATTGAAATATATTTCTTTAGTGTCTGTTTGCCACAGAAACCTTCAGCATAGGATTGAACATGCCTGCAAAAACTGTTGTGTTTACCAACGTCCGGAAGTTTGATGGCGATAAATTCAGATGGATAACCAGTGGAGAGTATATACAAATGAGCGGCCGTGCTGGTCGCCGGGGTATTGATAAACGTGGGATATGTATACTTATGGTAGACGAGAAGCTGGAACCATCTACTGCTAAACTGATGCTTAAAGGGAGTGCTGATTGTTTGAACAGGTACGTGTGTTGCTTTTAATCTAGCTTATGTATGAGGAACAAAAGAACCTTATAGTATAATGTACAAACACAGTGAACAAGCTGTCCACCAAATAGGTACGTGTGTAAGTTTTTTATTTTTTATTATTTTTATGTATAATTATTGTCTACTTGGGTGTTCCCCCCCCTCCCCACCAATGTGTTTTGACTGAAAATTTTACTTGAAAGTGTTTCTTAACAGTAAGAAATGTTCCTCTTTTCATTTTATTGGAGTTTTTTTATTTAATTTTTTTTCTGACACCCTCGTCCTTGCTTTCCAGTGCTTTTCATTTGAGTTACAACATGCTTTTGAATCAATTACGCTCTGAAGATGGTAATCCAGAAAATTTGCTTCGTAACTCATTCTATCAGTTTCAAGCTGACCGTGCCATTCCCAATCTTGAGGTTAGTTGGTGCTGTCAGAGGCTAGTAGCTATATTATTCCAGTTGGGCTTCTGCTTGTTTGTATCTTGGTTGCAATTCATTTGTATTTCACAGAGTTTCTTGACAATCTAAAGAAATATATTAAAATTATGCAATTAAAGATGCAATCACTTTCTATTGTATCTGATTTGCACACATTTGTGAATTATTTAGGGGTAAGTATTAATTGGTGGGTTTGATGAGATCGTATGAAATCTCTATAAACTCTGAAGGACCGACATGGTCCACTTTTCATAATTTCTAATTATGCATGCATTTTGTGGAAGGTAGTTTCACTTTTCTCCTTCCTCCCTCTCTCTCTCTCTCTGTTTCTCTTCCCCCCTCCCAACTGCCTCCACCCTTTCTTGAATTCCTTAGATATAGATGTTTGAATTTATGGATTCATAAGTCAGTAACATAGCAGAAACTTGGTAATTTTTGAATTTCTGCATATTAAGATTGCTTTTTTTTTTTTCTTTTTTTTTTTCTTTGTGTGTGTGTGGATCATTTTCCCGTTAGCGGAAGAGTGGTGGTGAACAGGTGTCTTATCTGTAAAAGGGTGCTTGAATCCGTTCCTCATTTGTTTTTGCATTGTCAAGTTACCTGGGAGCTTTGGGGTTTTGTTTGGGTCTTGGGTGTTACCAGGTGCCTAAGTTTCCTGTATCCAGCTTGTGAGAAGAGTATTTTTATCTGTTAAAAAGAAAAAGGAAGAGAAGATTCACAAACCAAAATCATGTTTTTCCTATCAAGAAACCAGAATCATGTTTGCATGTGTATGGGGGAGAGAGGGGGAGAGAGAGAGAACCGAAGTCATATTTAATCATGATTTCATCTAGTCTTTTATTCTTCTTTAATTTTTTTTTTTCTATTCTAAACCTTAAAGTTCCAAAACTTTCAATCTCTGGCTCGCCAAAGTGGTATGTGAAGAACTAAAGTTTGGTCTTACCTATTGGCTTATAAAAAGACCTAAGGAACCCAGAAAAATTAGTTAAACACACCCTTAATTATGTTATTTTTGCAGAAACAAGCAAAGGAGCTTGAGCAAGAGAGGGATTCAATTATAATTGAAGAAGAAGATAGTGTAAAGAATTATTATAATCTGCTACAGCAATACAAGAGTTTGAAGATTGAACTTCGTGATATTGTACTTTCTCCGAAGTACTGCTTACCATTTCTGAAGCCTGGTAGGCTTGTGTCAATCCAATGCACTAGGAGTGATGAAGCTTCCCCTTCTTTTTCCGTCGAGGACCGGGTCACATGGGGAGTGATACTTAACTTTCAACGGGTAAAAACTGGTTCTGAAGGTGAGAACTCCCAATTGCTTGTAGTCTGTATTCTGAATTTATTTTTTAGGTTGCTAAATGATCTGTATGTTGTCCAGATGATGCAAGTAGAAAACCAGAAGATTCAAACTACACAGTGGATGTTCTGACACGATGTGTGGTGATCACAGATGGAGTTGCAAAGAAAACCATTAAAATTGTCCCTCTGAAAGATCCTGGAGAACCTGTTGTTGTTTCGGTTTCCATATCTCAGGTAAAGTGTGTGATACTTTCTGTTATTTATTAATCCCAATTTGAAACCTCTTTGATCTTAGTTGCATTTCTTTTTTTGGTTTTCTTTGGGGGTTGGTGGAGTGGTCTTTCATGTCTCTTGGCGTTTTTCTTCCATGTTCCTAAAACAGAAAATTATCAACTGAAGTTGGAACAGATCTGTTTTAGTTTTATAATTGTAGCCAATGTTCCTTAGGTTTCTGACTTTGTTATTCACTGAAATAAGTGGGCTTTATTAATTTTCTGTGCAAATTGTGCTTCTATTTTGACTTGATTTACTTTTTTTGTGTATGAGTTATTACAGCAAAAGCATTTGTTCAGAGATCACTTTTATACGTGTGCTAGTTAGACTTCCCTTACATGCATTAGTTTCGTTAATCACTCACCCAATAAACAACTTGCGCGCTGTCTTATATTTTGAACAGTTAAATAGTATGAGCAGACTTTGTATGGTCATACCAAATGATCTTTTGCCATTACAAGCTCGAGAAAACACACTGAAGAGAGTCATTGAAACTCTTTCAAGATTCGATAAAGAAAAGATTCCTCTTCTAGATCCAGAAGAAGACATGAAGGTATGCTACTGCAATTTAATCTTTAATTTCTCATTTATTTTTATTTTAAACGTTTTTCTGTTACTGGTTTTACCTTGAATTTACTGTTCTTCAGATTGAAAGTAGTTCATACAAAAAGGTGGCTCGTAGGATTGAGGCTTTAGAGAACCTGTTTGACAGGCATGAAGTTGCAAGAACTCCACTTATCGAACAAAAGCTTAAGGTTTTTCACATGAAGCAGGAATTGGCTGCCAAGATCAAGTTAATCAAGAAAACAATGCGCGCTTCCACTGCATTGGCTTTTAAAGATGAACTTAAGGCAAGAAAACGGGTTCTTCGAAGGCTAGGGTACTGAATTCTTTATATCATCTTCATTTCACTTTACTTCTTCCGGCCTTCTCTCACTTTCTATTGGTTGTCTGCATATTATTTCATAGACATTTCAAAATTCATTTTCTTGTAACACTGGATACAAGATTTGGAAGGCTTGTGCAATTTTTCAAAATTACAATATTTAAATGATTTGGGTTGTTGAAATGCAGATATATTACGAGTGATGAGGTTGTGGAGTTGAAGGGAAAGGTTGCTTGTGAAATCAGTAGTGCAGATGAGTTGACCCTGACAGAGCTCATGTTTAATGGGGTTTTCAAGGACATGAAGGTGGAAGAGATGGTGTCTCTTCTCTCATGTTTTGTGTGGCAGGAGAAACTTAAAGATGCTACAAAACCAAGGGAAGAACTTGACCTGATCTTTTCACAATTACAAGATACAGCTCGGAGGGTTGCTGATGTTCAGCTTGAGTGCAAGGTAAAGAAGTAACTTCCTTTCTATTGCAGTTGAATTTATGATTGAAGCTTTCCAACTCTGGATAACAGGATATTATTTGTCACTTAAATGTTTCATACTCAGAAAACATAAGGGTCAAATGAAAGTTGGATGCATGTTGAGTTGTCTAGGATAAAAGGACAAATTGAGAAAGTAGCCAACCTTTTTTTTTTTTTGGGCCTTATTGATTGCAGTCTTAAGATATTGCTAATTAATTTACTACACCTAGTCTGGTGATTGCAGGACCCATTTGTTTAGAAGATATTTGATACAAGAACTCCCTAAAGTATTTTGATGATGCATTTGAATGATGTCCTTGTAAAATGACATCTTATAACTTGTCCATACATTAAGGTCAATATCCATAATCACATTCTGCCATTCTATCAGCCCGAGCCCTACCCAAATTTCTACTTCCCTGCATATTGAGTAGCTACTACCAAAACTGGAACATCCTATCATAGATGCATAGTATCATAAGGAAAGGAGTTTGATGATTATTCGAGTTATAATCTAATAGCTTGTGTTGAACAATCATCCTGCCCTGATCAACTTGATTAGAAAATTAAATAAAGTATGTAGCCACTTTTTTAAAAGTAGCATATTAGTTCTAACTTCATTCAACCCATGTGTATATGCATGTGTCTTTTGCAATACAATTTGTGAGAAATGAGATCCCTTTTTGTGTAGAGTAACATTTAGCCTACCAAGGGATTACAATTCATAGACTAATAATATAAGATGAAATGACTATAGCCTATGCACTAGCATAATAATCTGAGCCTATTGCAAATTACTATCATCTTTGCTCAGTGCACAGTTTATGTCTGACCCAACTGGGCTACTTCATAGAACATCTAAGTGGTGTTTGCCCTGCTTGATTTTTTTTTTGGTATGGTATTTCAAATAGTTGATTTTTACCTTTCTTTACAGCAATTGATTTTTTTTTTTTTTTTTTTTTTTTTTTTTGCAGNTTTTTTTTTGTGTTGTATATATTGCAGATCGAAATTGATGTTGAGAGCTTTGTGAGTTCATTTCGGCCTGATATCATGGAGGCTGTGTATGCTTGGGCAAAAGGGTCCAAATTCTACGAGATCATGTCAATTACACCAGTTTTTGAGGGCAGCTTGATCAGGGCAATTAGGAGATTAGAGGAGGTTCTTCAGCAACTTATACAAGCAGCCAAGTCTATTGGTGAAACTGAGCTTGAATCAAAATTTGAGGAGGCTGTTTCGAAAATCAAGAGGGACATTGTCTTTGCAGCTTCCTTGTACTTGTAATTTTCCTGGAAAATGTCTTCATCCTGTCCTTTTTTTTTTTTTTTTTGCCTTTTTAAGCTACTAGGGAATTTTCAAAGATCCCTGTAGGAATGTACTGTCAATTGACCTGTGAGTGGATGCATTTCATGGGTAACATCTACAGAAATTTTGGGTTGAAGATGTACATAATTGTTTCCAAAGTAAAATATCATTTTATTTGTGTTTATGTTACTCCTACCGGAACTTGAAGAGGGGTTCACTATTGATGTAATTGTAGCACAAAAGCAAGTTAAGTGATACAGAATCCTTGTCAGAGTACTCAAACATTTCTACAATGAGTTGGAGCACGTCCGTATTGTATTATACCATCTATAATTTGCAAAATTCACAGTAACACCTACTTGTACGCATGCATTTTGATGCCAAAAATACTGTTCACCCAGAATGTAGAAAATTGGTGTCTGCATCGATCTTATCCTTTTTTGGCCGCTCAAATTTATGAAGTATTATTAGGATGAGTTTGTACCTGAAAATTCATAGATCACCATGAGATGCCACTCTGCCTTAGATTACACAATTCACGGCAAAACCAGAATCCATGAGAATATTTACGGAAATCAAACAAACTATATGTATTTAGGGCATTTCTTTGCATGACGTCTGTGATTTAATTAAAGATGGGACACATAAATTTTATGGTTTTTTTTTTTTTTTTTTTTTTTTTTTTTTTTTTTTCCACCTTTTGATCATAATTTTAGTTGGGTTTAATATTTTAGGGTATAAATTGTCAATTGAGACCCATTCATTGGTTCAAGATTTTGAGCTCCAATTCCTCGAGAGTTAAAATTTAAATTATATTATCCAACAATGATTCTATACTCTAAAATATAAAATCATATATCCTAAAATGTGAACCTTGTCATAAATTGAATAAAAGAGGTAAAAATGATAAAAAGAGCCAAGTGTGTTCTTTAGTTAAAGAAAGAATTTTTGTGTATATATACTTAGAGAGAGAAAGAGAGAGAGAGAGGTATACATCATTTTAACCATAATGAGATATGCCTTGTGGGATCCACTATCACGCCTCAATTTTGGGTGTAGAGGAATATTTGACTCGTGGCAAATGGTGTACTTCCTAGAAGGCGTACTTCCGTGGTACATTATCTTTACATCAACTAGAAAACACAAGCCTTTAAAATTACCGCTTTACCCTTAGAGGATTCAGGTAGGAAGAGTCCACAAACAGAACGTCTCACAATCACATGAGCTCATCGGAAGATGTCTCTAATTCATTTAATTAAAATTAGGCCCAAGTTGATAATTATTATCATATTAATATGCAAATTAATATGTCATCATCAGATACTAAACCAATCAAAGTAACTATAAGCCAGAAGTGTAAGTAATTAACACACTATATAATTACAAGGGATTAATGTCATTTTGCTCCCAGAGTATTACACTTGTACCAATTTGCTCCCCAGACTTTTAATTTGGAAAATTAAGAACTCTGATTTTTTCAATTTTTCCAATTGAGGTTCTTTCGTCAATTTACATATTTTTCATCCTAAATGTCGGAAATGATCAACCAAAATTTAGTGAGAAATAAAGGAGAGAAAAATAATATATGAGGAAAAAATGGTAAGATCTAGGGCTGCCCATCGGTCGGATCGAATCGGTAAATGCCCTTGCCGATTCGATTACCGAAAATTTCGATAATTCAATTTTGCTACCGATTTCCGAATTGATTTTTTCGGTATTCGGTATTTTTCGGATCCTTCGATTTTCGGCATTTTTCGGTATTTTCAGTATTCATCACAAATACAATCAGTGAGCCTTCAGAATTCATATCCATTACCAATAATCCAAACGGGACCTTCACTTCTAATGTAGCATCGACCGCCTTCACAAACATCGTACCTCGAGTGCCAAATCTACACAAGTAGACAATAGAGAAACCATTAATCAAAACAAGATTTACCTGCAATTCCAGATCGGCGACTGAGTTGGGTGAGGACTGTGAGGTAGATCGAGAGTTAGAGAGATGAGAGATGAAAGAGTGAGAGTCTGAGAGAGGCTGAGAGAGAGAGAGGGAGCCTCCGACATCTCTGGCTGCGATCCGCCGCCGTGGTTGATCGGATGGAGAATCCGAGCACACCATCGTGCTCAGGACGTCGAGAGGAAGAAGACTTGGGTGGTGGGAAGCCTCGACGCCGCCTGGAAGGGAAGTCAACGCCGGCGACAGTGCCATCGACCGCTGGATTTTGGGTTCGGGTTATGGGTTTTCGGTTGGATTTTGGGCAATCAACGCCCATGCGAAGAGAGAGGAGGGAGAGAGGAAGCTTTTGGGACTGGTCTCGTCGCCATCGACCGCTGGACGAGAGAGTTCTCGTCGGAGAAGGTGACCGGCACAAGGAGAGGGAAGAGAGAGAAGAAAAAAAAATGAAAAAAAAAACTGAGGAAGAGTGAGTCGCCGGGGGGGGGATAGGGGTAGGTGGGCGCAAAAAAAAAAGAAAGGAAAGAAAAAAATGAAAAAAAAAAATAAGGGAAAGAAAAAAAAAAGATTGGGGTTTTGATTGGGGTTTGGGTAATTGGGGTTTTGTTTGGGGTTTCGATTGGGGTTTTATTTGGGGTTTCGATTGGGGTTTTGTTTGGGGTTTTTTAGTTGTTTTAATTTATGTAATACATTTTTGTATAAATAAATAATTAAAAATATCCTAAACCCTAATATAAACTATAGTATAAGTCTATAAGACTATAATATCATAATACTAAACCCTAATATAAGACTATAATACTACATGTTATATGTTATATATGTTACATATATAAATTATACTATTATAAACTATGTAGTATATAATATCAAATTTATAAACTATAGTCTTATAGTATTATAAACTATATACTATAAATTATATAAACTATATACTATCAAATATATAAACTATAGTCTTATAGTATTATAAACTATATACTATAAATTATATAAACTATATACTNTAAATTATATAACTATATACTATCAAATATATAAGTTATAGTCTTATAGTTATATAAACTATATACTATTAATTATATAAACTATAGTCTTATAATATTATAAACTATATACTATCAAACTATAGTAACTACTAAGTACTAATTAGTTTATAAATTTATAACTTTATATATAACTATATATTATATACATAAACAATGTTAGGTATATATAACATTATAGAGTAATTAATAAATAATAATAGACTTAGTGTATAGAGTTTAGTGTTTAGAAATTAAAATTGTATGCTTAATTGGATTTTATGTTTTAACTTTTAACTTTTAATTATAGTGTATATGATATTAATAAAGTTTAGTGTATTTAACTTTTAAGTTTTAAGTTTAGGATATAAGATAAAGTGTATAGACTATAGAGAATATATAAGGTAAAGTGTCTAAAACTATAAGTTATAACTAAAAGTCTAAAACTATATACTAATTAGTAATTTTATTATGGAACTGGATCCCCTGCCTTGCTTCCCTGCAAGGCAGTACCATGCTCAAATATGAGCCCTTGACACTATGTCTTTCAAAGGCTCAGATTGAACCTGGTACCAGCCTTGCTGGGAAGCAAGGCAGAGGATCGAGGTCCTTTTATTATATAGGGTATAAGTATAACTAAAATTATATATTAAAACATTATTGTATAAGTAGTTTATACTTTGTACTATATACTATATAGAGTTATAAATTATATACTTTATAAAGTTAGTAAAGTTATAAACTATATATTTATATAAACTATATGGTATTATAAACTATATACTATATAAAGTTGTAAACTATAAACTATAAAGTATATAAATTATATACTAAGCATATTAATGTAATAATAATACATATAAATATATATAACCATATACTAACCATATTAAATTATTAATGTAATAATATTACATATAAATATATATATAACTAAATTTTGGTATTATTTTGGATTTTTCGGTATATATTTCGGTTTTTTCGGTAATAATCGATTCGGTTGTTTTCGGTCATAATTTTCGGTAATCGGTTGATTTACCAACTTTTTTCGGTTTTTACCAAAACCAAACCAACTTTTTCGGTAATTTTTTAGTTTCGGATTTTCGATTTTTGGCTTGTTAAAATCGATTTACCAAACCAAAAAATTTCGATCGGTAGTCGGTCGGTTCGGTAAATACCAAACCAATGGGCAGCCCTAGTAAGATCTAAATGGAAGAGACCATTTTGCCTTCAAAGATTGGGATGAAAAATGTGTAAATTGTCAGGAGAACCTCAATTGGCAAAATTGAAAAAGTCAGAGTCCTTAATTTGCCAAATTAGAAGTCTAGGGAATAAACTGATACAAATGTAAAAGTCTGCTCTCAAGACTATCTAAGTAGTACTTATCTGTCACACATTAACTACTATTTGACACTGTTTCCAAGTAGAAGCTCTAAGCTTTTAGTTTTTTTCAATCATATATAACCTTGCAAAATCTGTTTAGGGGTGATCGAGCTTAACCATGGCTCAGTAATTAAGGATATGGATACCACAGTTATGTGTCACATATTGAAACAAATAAATTATAACATGATATCAAATGATACAGATGCATGAAAGTGACTCTAGCTAACTCTTCTCTTACTCCCGTTAACCCATATCACATCAAACTATAATTCCCCTTTTGTTAGTCATCTCGTCTATCATTTGGTCTCTAGCTTTGAAATCCAATATGATAATTTTATCCACCTTTTATCAAAAGAGTTTCACTCTCCATACGTGCACTTGTAAGCTGACTTGAAGTCTGGTGGCCCGAAAACTAGACTCAACTACACAAAAATATTTCTTTCCTATATTTCCCACCATGGCATAATTTCCATCTCACCATGAATTTTTCTAACTTTTCTCAAGTCACTACAACCATATAACACTATCAAGCATCATTTAAATTGCACAAAAATTGAATATAATCAATTGCCGTAAGGTTTCCCCAAGACTCCCTACCTTGATTCCGACCTAGCCTACTCAATTTATTCTTCCAGGACCTCTAACACCTCACCCAAACCTAACCCGAACACACAATTAAGTACCCAACAATAACAAAAAATATAAATTAGAAAATAATTTAAACATTTTGAATAAACTCGATCACTCTCTCTAATTAAAGTATAAAATATAAAATAAATAGTTGCAGGTCTCAGATCACCTCAAAATCAGGGCCATTAGATCTGTATCGAAAAACAGAGTCAGGAGAGTAGCACAAACATAGGCTGCACACGCCCCCACACGCTGGCAGTGCGCATTGGTGTGGGCTGGTCTGGTGTAGTTAATGTTCATCTTCTTTCTCAGACCATATCTTTTGGATAGATTTTTCTCTTTGGTCCTGATTTTGAGATACAAAATCTTAATGAATCTTATACTCATTTTAAAGTTTGTAACACCATGTTTACAACCCTAATTTTATTTTTCAAAATGGAGTTCTGTAGCTCAAGATATATATGAGGTCAAAAAAGATGGGTGAAACTGCCTTTTTTTTTTTTTCCTAAAAAACCCACTTTTATTCGAAGTTTCCACTTTGTTTTCTTTCAATTATAACACTCCGAATCTGTTTATGTATAGGACTCAAAATCATTGTATAAGGCTTCATTTTTAATTCTAATCAACTAAATCACAAGGCTGCAGCTCAAAATCAACACAACCAAAATTCTGAAATCTGATGTGGACATCCAACCTTCCACAATCATTTTCAATTCCATTTCTAATCTGTTTCAATCAATTTTTCAATTTGTTTCCAAGCTTTACAACAGCATAAACAAGTTTCTTAAGTTCTGAATCAAACCCAGCAAGAACACATGATTCTATCTTCTTCTTTCTTACATCTCTCTCTCTGTTTTTCCCTTCTCTCTCCATTCTGTTTTGTTTTCCTTCTCTTTCAGTAACCAACGAAACAGCTCTTCCTCCTCTCTCTTTCATCAGCTGGCAATACATCCACTTCATAGCCCTTCCACCACCAGCTTCCTAGACCTCCACCTCAAGCTTCCTAGACCTCCAATAGCAGCTTCCTAGGCTGCTAGCTAGTAGCTACTCTCCACAAGCTCAAACACTTAGCCACAAGTTTCTCTTGGTCACCCACATACACACTTACGTCTCCTAAGCAACATACGAGCAGCACAAATTGGTTTGCTATGATTCTTGTATAGGTAGGCATCTTATTCACCATGTCCATGTTGGATGTGTGAACTTGCTTGGAGTACTTCCTGTTGTACTTGTACAACAACTCTAGAGTTAACACTCCTAATACTTTGGATGAGGTTATCAATTTGGTAAATAACTTCCTAAACTAAATAGAGATGAGATAAAATGTCAACTAGGCAATAATGGTGTTTAGTACCAAAGTCTCCACGGGTGGACTCATACACCTTACATTATATATAGAGTAAATTTATATATACTAGATAGCACCGGCCCCATAGTAATATAATGTTATAAGGGCTTCTCCATAGAAGTACGTTGTAGTGTGGTAGGAATATATAGGCCAACGGTACCCTCAAATGAATACATTTATATTCTCAATGCATCTAAAACATGTGAATTAAATCTCTAATGTGATCACTATTGAATATTGCACACTTATTGGGCCTGCTTAAACAAATAAAATTTTCTCATTTTTCTTTTCTGAAAATTCTAGGTCATTACATAGGGCTCACTTATAAATTACACTAATTTCATTTGAGATCGGATTGGGGTACGTGATTCTTATTTTGAAATACTCATTAGGAAGTCTAGTTTTAGTGATCATAAGGTTGGTTTCAAAGCCTTTTCCAAATAGTACTGAATTTAAAAAACTTGCAATAAGGTCAGTCACGTACTACCATTTGAAGACAGTTTGGGGTTTCCTTTAAAAAACACAATCTTTTGGCCTAATCTAACAAAATAAACCAACAACCAATTAACAAATAAACAAGGACAAGATCAGGTGTGTAACATATATATAGATGCACAACCTTTTTGCCTAATCTAACACATACACAACAACCAATTAACCTAGCTAATATAATATATAAATGTATATAGGTGTGTAACATATGCACCCGAATAGAGTAATGTCCTCCCACCTTAATTTGATAGCAAGAATAAAAATTGAAGACATATAATAGAATGTAAGAAATTGATCACAATAGTTCGTGTATTTTTCATTTTGATATCCACTTTAATTTACAGGATGATGTACATAAATGTACTACAAACATGGTAATTAATTTATTCAAGTAAATATATGCGTAGGACAAACATTTAAATACTATATTCAGTTTCTTCTTAAATTACTTATGGTTTAAATAAATATGTGGAAAAGAATGTGGAATAAATAATGTCGGTGAAAAGGGAATACAGCAGCAAAACATATAGAAGCACTAGGACAACTGCACATCCAGTTACGAGTGCAGGGAGGTAATCCTTACGACCGTAAGCAATAAAAAAAGCCGTGGCAAATGCCACCATCATACCCATGATTGAAAGGAAGACTAATGTGAGTCCCATTATGAGCTTCGAGGGTAAAGATGTAAGAAAATCTCTTTCAGCATACCTTGAGGTGAGGATAGCCAAGAATGTTATTATTGCAGCTAAGGCCAATAAGAATGCCATTGCATGTGATATGATGAAAATTTGATATGCTGGATTTTTCATATGTTGATCAGGAGTTCCTTGATTATACTGATTTCCACCAAGCGCAACAGTAACCCCTGTTGCAAATAAAGCTCCAGCAATAAGGGTTGACACGATTGTATAGGATTTTGCTGTTCCGTTCATCCATTTTTGTCCCTCTTTCAATAACTCTTCATGTTCAGAAGTGAATAATTCTTGAGGTGTCTTGCCTTGTTGTACAGTGCAGTACTGTCTTGTTGAGGTGAATTTCTTGTCTCTATATATGAAGGATGCATAATCTTTTTTACCTGCAACATCACACATTGAATATTGCTTTCAATATTATGGATACAAATTTCAATTAATAAACTAGACAAGTAAACCAAGGTGAAAGGTGAAAAATATCCATCGAGAAAAGTACGTACTGAAATCAAAACGTACAGATTTAAACATTAAACTTGAATTTTTCTTTATATTCACAAATGAATCATCACAAGCAATTAATGTACTGATCGATATTGTTGTTTGTTTGTTTTCATTATCAAGAATCATTTTATAATATTGTTGCTTGATTGTTTTCCTTATAACACGAATTCAATACTTTTACGAGGTACTCAGTGAAATTATATTTTAGGTTGTTAGTGCGGATGGGTACGTAGACATTGATAACCGGCCAGACTCGATGCCGATCGGTATGGGAAGATAAAATTTTCAACTGCCGATCTACTGGTGCTGATCATCACTTGTATCTATAGCGTGGTTCCACATGCAATAAAAATCCAAATAAGAGAATGACTGGTTAACTTATAATATGCATATGACAAGATATTATATATATACACACGTTTTATCCCATTTTTGACATGGTCCACCATTTTAGAGTGTCGAATTGTATATTTTAGGACACTGAATCATTGTTCGGTGTTATTTTTTATATTTTTGGGCGAGAGTTAAAATTTAAAATCTAACAAAAAAACTTGAGCTCAAAACCATAAGAGTTACAACTTAGAAACAGACCTCAATTGATAATTTATACCCTATAATATTAAACTCTGCTAAGAATAAATTCAAAAGGTGAAAAAAAATCATAAAAAATAGACGTCTGTTCTTTAATTAAACAACGGGCATCTTTCAGAGAAGAAGACCTTTTTCTTGGCAAAAAAAAAAAAAAATAATCATACTTATGTAGTTTTGTTCATGTAGGAAGTAGATGAGAGAATAGGTACCTCGAACCATAATAATTTGCCCTGCATTTGAATGCTGCTCCAGTTAGTTTATTTAATTGGCATTTCGGAGCTGATAGTGCAGCTAAATGAAGCAAAGTAATTCCTTGCGTATCTTCGTACGTAACTATCACATTCTTGATCAGGCCTATCTCATGTATTAAATTGTAGACGGTCGTATCACGATACGAAACTGCTGCATGTATTATGGTCCAATTTTGAGTATTGGTTTCCCAAATCAGACCAGGACAAGCGTGAATAAAGTCAACTACAAGCTTAGAGTTCCCTGATTTTACTGCGTCAAACAATACATGCGTAGGACTTCTTAGTATATTTCTGATGACTTCTAAATCCTTTTGTTCTACTATGTTCAAGAGGTCTTTGAGTAATGTATGGGCTGGACTTCCAAAGGTAAACTTTGAAGGCTTTTGAGCCAACAAATGCATGGCTGTCTTGTTTTCATGACCACATTTCAAAGCAAACTTTGAATGCGTTTTTAGCAATGTCGAAGCAAAGCCTGCAAAAATTCACATAATATTATGAAAATTTAGTTGAATATACATATGCATATAATGCATGGAATACTTCTTTAATTAATTCATCCTTTTTAGATTCATAAAATCATCAGGAAATGATTCATACAAAAAAAAAAAAACAATATAAACTTCAATTTAGACTTGGGGACACCTTCTTTGAAAGGTCAGCATTATTCCCCTTTTTTTTGTCCAAAAAAGTTCAGCATTATTTTATTTTATTTTTTTTTGTCGAAAAAAGTTCAGCATTATTCTTTTTTTTTTTTTGTCGAAAAAAGTTTAGCATTATTCAGCTTGCAAAGCAAAAACAAAACAAAAAAACAAAACAAAAAAAAACAAAGAATAGGAATTAAGTCTTGGACTTTTAGGTCCATCAACTGTGTTAGAGATTCACATACCATTTCAACTCAAAATATTACCAAGTCAATCTTTCAAATTTTAACACTCTCTCACAAAGAAAATTATATGGTGAACAAATTTAGTAGCATTATTATATCTGGATATATTGTTTATTTGGTGAGACCGTGCATACATGTTAATTTGTGTACATGTGTATGTGAGCATGTCGGTGTTGTTTGGTTTCAGAGAAAATCTTTAAGAAAGTAAAGTTAAGAGAAAACAAGAGAGAGAGAGAGAGAGAGAGAGAGAGAGAGAGAGAGAGAGAGAGAGAGCAAAACTAAAGCTTGATTACAAAGATCACAGAATGAATTACAGAGTGTGAGGCTAACTAGAAGTATATATATCTCGTGGCAGTCTAACCTCCTCATAACAAGAATATATCTGCCATAACATAATCAGCTGTCTTAACAAACTAATCTACCTAAGCTGACAAATGGCACACTAATAATGCTGACTAGGCTGACTCTCTTAACAGCCCCTTCAATCACAAGGTAGAGGAGCCAACTTGAGATTGGATCAAAGGAATCGAAGTTGGGTGGAAGGAAAGGTGTTAGTTTCTAGGATTTGTTATATTGGCTATTTTCCTTGTCAAAACCATTGTATTTATTTTTATTTATTCACTCACAAGCTCTAGGCTAGATTAAGGACAAGATCAGTTGTATTGAAGAAGTCAAGAATGAACAAAGACTCAAGGTATACTGCACTTCATTCATTTCATGAAAATATCAGTTTTTTGTCTATTTGACTAGTCATTCATTGATCATAAAGAACAATGTTTTTCACGTACAGTGGTTGATACTTAAGTCACAGTCACTACAGTGGGTCCATTTCGGGTTTTACTTTTTAAGCCCATTTCATTGAAAGCCCATGTTCTGTTTCTTACTAAACATGCATGTGCATTGCACATGGCTTGGTTCCCCTACTGTAGCAATCAGATCTGATTGCATCTTTGCCATTCACGCCACACACCTTCACACATCAGCACTATTCATCATCTTCCCCATTTCTGATTTTTGCAAAATAAAGCAAAATTCCTTTTTACAGCTCCTCATTCCTATCCTTAGTAATACTAGAATACCCCTCTAGGACAAAAAGAATATGCCCCTCATTCGTCTCTTGTGGACAGCCATTGATTGGCTTCCACGTGGCTTGGGCAAACATGAAAGTTGTGTGGGTGTGTACGGGTATATGGGGATTCTGTTCAGATCTTTTCGCTGTGGCGTATGAGCATTTTGGGTGTGTATTTTTCGGGTTTCATGCCTGGGTATTTTTGAGGTTAAGTGCTCATCTTTAACATTTTCAGAATATGGTATTTTAATTCTTGAAAAATCAAAAAGATTTTCTGAACTTGTTTTGTTTTATCTAAAATTCTAAATGGGTTTGAGTGTTTAAATCTTTTCATAAATTCTTCAAACACATTCATTTTAGATTTTAGTTGAAGGATTCAATATCAACATTTTCATGCCTCTAGCTTGAGAAGATTGATCTTCTTTTTTTAAGAATCCTACATTGGCATATCATGTTCATGCATTGATGAATCTACTGGGCTTGGGGCGAATTGGTGCCATGGGTTGATGAGCTTGGAGTGGAGCTGCCTTCTTCATGAATGACCGATTGCCTTGCTTATGGAAGTTGCACAAAGGGGTAAGAAAGCTGCCACTTAGTCTAGGACTTAGTGCTTGAGCTTGTGTGCTGTGTGCTCCCTTTGTATTGAACTTCTTATTCAGTGGATTGCTTGGTCAGCTGGATAGACCCCCAGTTTTTACCCTTTGTGGTTTTTCTGGGTGAACATCTTGTGTGCATTTGTCTTCCTTGTTTGTGTTGTTATGCTTACTGACTCACTCAACTTTTAAATACAAATCTGTACTGTAGCTATATGCTTGAAATTGATATATGCCTTATATAACTGTCTAGCTAATCACACACCACTGTAGTTGTGGATAACACTGGGATGCCTACTGTGATGGGTGCTCCGAGTGTATAGGATGTCACTTGATCCTTGGTGTGTTTGATTTGTGTTGTTTACAGAAGTGATTTTTGGTTTTTAGAATTCAATCTGGAGTTTCATATTTTCGTTACTGAACCGTCTAAGTTGTGTTTGTTTGACTAGTTCCTGAGTGATCACATAAACCAAAAATTGGGGTCCGATCACTGAAAGTGAAATTAATCAAGTTTATTAAGTGAACAGATCACCTAAATTAAACTTTCAATTGGTATCAGAGCGCTACTCTAAAAGCAAATAGAGAGATCTTAGGGTGTTGTTTGTTTTCTAGGTGTGTCTAGATGGAAAGAGATCGTGTTGCAGGATCTTGCAACTCTTCTCCATTCTTTGATGGCAGCAACTACACTGCTTGGAGAGAAAAATTTGAAATTTTTCTTGATGTCTATGACGAGTTGGCATATGAGTATCTCACTGTTGAGTGGATTCCTCCCACACGAACTGTTGATGGGATTGAAACTCCTAAGCCTAGGTCCGAATGGTCTTTTGCCGAAGTCACGGCCTCTAGCTCCAACAAGAAGGCTAGAAATGCTATTGTCACTGCACTGTCTTCCTCACAATTTGCACACATACAACATTGTGTCACGGCTAGGCAAGCTTGGAACAAACTTAGGGTTGTTCATGAAGGGGACAAACAAGTTAGGTCACTTAAGCTTCAAATGGTACATGCCAAATTTGAAGAAATTAGGATGAAAGAGTCCGAGTCATTTTCCGAGTTCTATGAAAGGTTGGAAGCCCTCACAAATGAAGCCATGTCCCTAGGTAAACCTTATGAGGAGTCTACCATTGTCCAAAAGGTTCTTAGATCTCTACCTAAGAGATTTCAATCTAAGAAACATGCAATACAAGAAGTCCAAAATTTGGATGAACTCAAAATTGGTAAATTGGTAGGAAAACTTAAAACTTTTGAGATGGAACTTGAAATGGATGAAAGGGACAGCAAGAAGTCAAAGGATATTGCTTTGCAAAGTGTCAAAGAGATGAGTGAAAACTTGAGTGAAAAATCATCCATGTCCGATGATGAGGTTGCCCTTTTTGTCAAAAGATTTAGACGAATTCTTAGAAATAAAGGGAGAGAAGCTAGGACTAGTGGTAACAACTTTAAGGAGTTCAAATTCAAACCTCAAGGAGAGAATTCATTTGAGAGAAAACAAGAGAGGAAGTCTAACTTTAAAGAAGGAAGAACAACCAAGAGAGATGTGAAATGTTACACTTGTGGTGGAATAGGTCACATAGCAATTGAATGTGCAAATAATAGAAAGAATTATTCTTCAAGTAAGAATAAAGCCATGAAAATCACTTGGAGTGATAGTGAGAGTGAGGACTCAAATGATTGTGAGTCTTCTTCCGATATTGAGGGTGATGAAGTTGCATTTGTTGCATCAATCAAGGAGATTGAACAAGTTGATGGTGGGTCTGACTCAGAATCTGCTCCTGATGATGAGTCTTACACTGCACTTTGTGATAAGTATGACTTACTTTTCACCGAAACTCTTAGCATAAAGGAAGAAAATCAGAAACTAAAGAATGCTAAATTGAAATTGTGTGAGAAGATTGAGTCATTAGAGAGTGAATTAGAAAGTGTGGCTATCTTGAAACAAAATTTTGAGAGTCAAGTCAAAGTGCTCAAGGAGAGCAACATCTACTTTAAATCTTTGAATGAGAAACTTGAAAAAGAAGTACATGAAGCAAATGAGAGCATTGTTGAGCTCACCATTGGGGCTGAAAAGGTTGATAGGATGCTTAGGATTGGAAAGCATCATGGTGACAAAACCGGTTTGGGTTTTAGTGAAAATAGTCCTAGTGTATCCAACACAAAGACCATTTTTGTCAAGTCAGAATCTGATCATAGTGTCAAAAAGGGTCTAGGTTTCATTGACATTGGTCAAAATGCATCTCATTCTAAGTCAAGTCAAGCTACACCAAGTGTCACACAAATTGATTGTTCTACTTCACTTAGAAAAACAAAGTTTGTCCCGGTTTGTCATTATTGTCATGTCAAGGGTCACATTAGACCAAATTGCAACAAACTTAGAAGAAAGAAATCAAGTGAATCAAAGAGAAATATTTCTCTACAAGAGCAAGTGAACAATCTATTCAAAGAGGTAACCAAAATTGCCTTACTTGTCACCCCACTTCCCAAAAATAAGCCAAGTCCACATCAAAGATAGGTTGTGAAGAGCTCCACTAAATGTCTAGTAACCTTGAATGCTTTTTTAGCCACTAAGAGGAACATTTGGTACCTAGATAGTGGGTGTTCCAAACATATGACGGGAGATAAGGAGGTCTTTACCTCTCTTGCTCCTTATGATGGTGGTAGTGTGACTTTTGGAGGAGGACAGAAGTCCTATGTGAGTGGAAAGGGGGTTGTACACATTCCCGGTATACCCGAATTGAAAAATGTAAGATTTGTTGATGGGCTGAATTCTAATTTGCTTAGTATTAGCGAACTTTGTGATGAATGGGGTGGTGAAGTGTGTATGTCCAAGAGTGGATGTAGAATTGTTGACTCCCAAGGAAGGGAGATCTTGAATGCCCCTAGGTCTAGGGATGATTGCTATGTGTTTGATGGCAATGTTGGAAAAATTGAGAACACTTGCAATAGAGCTATTGATGACACTAGCTCTCTTTGGCAACAAAGACTTGGTCACATTAATGTTCATGACCTTTACAAGTTGTCTAAGCATGAGGTTGTTAAAGGTCTACCAAAGATAGGAAAGCCCGAGACTTTTATTTGTGGTCCATGTCAAATGGGAAAACAAATCAAAGAACCACACAAAGTAGTCAAAGACATAGGCACCTCTAGGACACTTGAACTAATTCACTTGGATTTAGTTGGTCATGTCCAAACCTTGTCAATAGGTGGAAAGAAATACATTCTAGTCATGGTAGATGATTTTTCTAGGTACACTTGGGTGTCATTTCTTAAGGACAAGTCGGAGACATTTCATCATTTTGTCAAGATTGTGAAACTGCTGAAAAATGAAGGTATGTCAAGTCTGTCAACCCTGTCCAGAATTAGATCAGACCATGGAACTGAATTTGAAAACTCTCAATTCGATGAGTTTTGTTGTCAAATGGGTATTAAACATGAATTCTCAGCTCCAATAACACCCCAACAAAATGGAATCGTTGAGAGAAAGAATAGGGTTTTAATTGAGATGGCAAGAGTGATTTTGAATAGCAAAAATCTTGCTAAACATTTCTGGGCTGAGGCGGTAAACACATCATGTTACATCATAAATAGAGTCTACCTTAGGCCGGGAACCAAAAAGACTCCCTATGAACTGTGGAAGGGTAGGAAACCTAAGGTTACACACTTTAGAGTGTTTGGGAGTGCATGTTACATCCTTAGGGATAGAGAACATTTGGGGAAATTTGATTCTAAGAGTGATGAGGGTCTGTTTTTAGGCTATTCATCCAACAGTAGAGCTTTTAGAGTCTTCAATTTGCGAACAAATTCTATGTTGGAATCCATAAATGTGAAAATAGATGATCATGATGCATCTATTGAAATGGCTGCAGATAAGGATGGATTGTTCCCACAATCTGATCCTAAAGAGGATAATTTGGTTAAAGAAGAGTACAAGTCAGGCAGTGATGAACCTACTGATGACTCAAAAATTGTTGAGTTTGATAAGTCAGAGAGCGAACAAAATGACAAAACCTTGAGTGACAGATCTGAAAAACCAAGATGGGTGAGGTGTAACCATGGTGAAGATGTAATTCTAGGTTATTTAGACCAGCCAGTTAGGACTAGAAAACAAATGGCAAATGAACTTGCTCATGTGTGCTATGTGTCCATTGTTGAACCTAAAAATGTCAAAGAAGCACTCAATCATGAGGAATGGGTGAGTGCAATGCATGAGGAATTAAACCAATTTGAGAGAAACCAAGTGTGGACTCTTGTAGAAAGACCAGCCAACACAAATGTCATTGGAACCAAATGGATCTTCAAAATAAATCTGATGAATTTGGGAATGTAGTTAGAAACAAGGATAGGCTTGTTGCTCAAGGGTACTCTCAATTAGAGGGTATTGATTTTGATGAGACTTTTGCACCTGTTGCTAGACTTGAGTCCGTTAGGTTACTTTGTGCCATTGCATGTCATCTTAAGTTCAAATTGTATCAAATGGATGTTAAAACGGCATTTTTAAATGGTTACTTGAATGAGGAAGTTTTTGTGGAACAACCAAAAGGTTTTGAGGATCCTCACATGAGAGATGGTGTTTATAAATTGAGGAAAGCCTTGTATGGGCTGAAGCAAGCTCCAAGAGCTTGGTATGAGAGACTCTCTCATCACTTGTTGTCCAATGGGTATCAAAGAGGGTCGGTTGACAAGACCCTATTTGTAAAAAGGTTGAAAAATGATGTCTTGATTGCTCAAGTTTATGTGGATGATATTGTCTTTGGTTCAACTTCAGATTTTCATGTTAAGAGATTCATTGATGTAATGTCTAGTGAATTTGAAATGAGTCTAGTTGGTGAAATGAATTTCTTTTTAGGGCTGCAAGTTAAGCAAGTAGATAGTGGGATATTTATCTCCCAATCTAAGTATGCTAGAAACTTGGTCAAAAAGTTTGGGCTTGAGTCTTCCAAAGTGGCTACTACTCCAATGAGTAAAAGCTCCAAACTTCATAGGGATCCAAGTGGTAAGCAAGTGGACCAAACCTTGTATAGAAGCATGATAGGAAGTCTCCTCTACCTCACAGCTAGTAGACCGGACATATCGTTTGCGGTAGGAGTGTGTGCTAGGTTCCAAAGTGATCCCAAAGAATCTCATTTGTTTGCAACAAAAAGAATCATCAAATATGTAAGTGGGACTCTTGACTATGGGTTGTGGTATACCCATGATACCAACACTAAATTGGTTGGATTTAGTGACTCCGATTGGGCTGGGTGTAGTGATGATTTGAAGAGCACCTCGGGTGGTGCTTTCTATGTTGGGAACAACTTAGTGTCTTGGCATAGCAAGAAGCAGAATTCTGTCTATTTGTCGACTGCTGAAGCTGAATACATAGCAGCAGGGAGTTGTTGTACACAACTCATTTGGATGAGACAAATGTTAGCCGATTATGGAATTGATGAGAAAACTTTTCTCATCTATTGTGATAACATGAGTGCTATAGATATCTCCAAGAACCCGGTGCAACATACTAGAACCAAGCATATTGACATAAGACATCATTTCATTCGAGATCTTGTGGAGAGTGGAACTCTTACTTTGACTTTTGTTCCTTCCGAACAACAACTTGCAGACATCTTTACAAAAGCTCTAGAGAATCCAAAGCACATTAGTCTTCGGAAGTCAATTGGCATTTGTACACATGCATAATTCCTTGTAGTTAAATGTGCTTCATTGTTTAAGTTTCTTTTATTTGGTTAAGTAGTTTTTCTTTTAAAGAAAATAACCACTTTGAAAGGTCTTAACATTATTTGTCACACTCTCTTTGATATTCAAAAAGGTTCTTGCATAACATGAGTCATGTCAATAAGCATAATCCCTCCTTCTTGTCAAATGTTAGCCTTGAGATTTTTTTATTTAACACTTTGTCATGGTCAATCAAACTTGTTAAATACTTTTCAAAGACAATTTGTTTGAGGATGCAATTTAGCCCTTCAATATAATTCCTCCTTTGTGACCCATCTTCAGCTAAATGTTCCTCATTTGAACAAATGTGCACCATCCAAAAATAACCAAAAAAAAAAGGAAGTGTGACCAAAGAAGTCACGGCCCTAGGGAGAAATAAGGTGTTTTTATGGTATTCTAGGGTAAAGAGTCGCAAAATTGGACCAAATCATTGCACTTAACTTAGGATGTGCCTAAACAAAACAAATGAAAATAATCTTCTCATAGCCATTGTCATGAGTTGAAAAACTTTGCTTTCAAGATTTGTTCCCAAAGTAGAAATTCTCTAGAGTGGCCAAATTCTAATCTCTTTTTGTGGATGAAACTTATTCAACCTCTTTGGTTGTCTTTGACATTGTTTTTCCATTTAGAACAAGTCTTGAATGCTAGCATTCACCTCCCTATATCCCAAATATGCTTATTTTCTTGCACAAAATTTGCAATCTTCATTTTCCATATCTATTAGAGTGTTGAATTTGATGGTTAATTCTTTTTTCAATTGTGTTTGTTGTTTTGTCAAAAATAAAATCCCTGAAGCACATCTAACTCGTAGATTTTTCTTGTGTGTCATTGCTTCCAACTCTTCCAGGATTCCTCTATCTCTTTGTCAAACCACATGACTGTTTTATGCTCTAGTTCTGTTCTGTACGAACTTTGTCCATTTTGTCTAGTCTACAACAGTCACACAGAGTCATTTTCACAGGACCATTCTGCACCTTGGATTACTGTTTATTAAAGAGCATTTCAATTTTTTTTGCATGCCTATTTTCTTCTCTAGCTGCCTCTCATATTACATGTCTATATTCTGCAAGCCCGGTATCAAGATGTTGCAGCTGCTGCAGATTATCAGCTTTAGGGGGAGTTAGCATTTAGGGGGAGTCAGACTTTTATGTAATTTACTCTTTCAGCATGTATTTTTCTCTTGAATATCTCTCCAACTTTCTGTGCTTTTGAATTGAACTCTTCTTTCTTCTGGTGTATGTCATTTTGTCTGTCCATGACAAAAAAAGGGGAGAATGTATTTGATTGCTTGCTGCTTTTAAACTGCATTGGTTGCTGTACTATCATATTCTGTGTTGTGCAAGTATTTCTTCTTGCAGGTACATTATAACATAGTGTTAGGCTGAGTGTTGAGAGTCTTGTAAGGTGAATGGGTTGATGTTTTGTCAAGGAAAGCCAAAGGGGAAGATTGTTACTTTCTAGGATTTGTTATATTGGCTATTTTTCTTGTCAAAACCATTGTATTTATTTTTATTTATTCACTCACAAGCTCTAGGCTAGATTAAGGACAAGATCAGTTGTATTGAAGAAGTCAAGAATGAACAAAGACTCAAGGTATACTGCACTTCATTCATTTCATGAAAATATCAGTTTTTTGTCTATTTGACTAGTCATTCATTGATCATAAAGAACAATGTTTTTCACGTACAGTGGTTGATACTTAAGTCACAGTCACTACAGTGGGTCCATTTCGGGTTTTACTTTTTAAGCCCATTTCATTGAAAGCCCATGTTCTGTTTCTTACTAAACATGCATGTGCATTGCACATGGCTTGGTTCCCCTACTGTAGCAATCAGATCTGATTGCATCTTTGCCATTCACGCCACACACCTTCACACATCAGCACTATTCATCATCTTCCCCATTTCTGATTTTTACAAAATAAAGCAAAATTCCTTTTTACAGCTCCTCATTCATATCCTTAGTAATACTAGGATACCCCTCTAGGACAAAAAGAATATGCCCCTCATTCGTCTCTTGTGGACATCCATTGATTGGATTCCACGTGGCTTGGGCAAACATGAAAGTTGCGTGGGTGTGTACGGGTATATGGAGATTCTGTTCAGATCTTTTCGCTGTGGCGTATGAGCATTTTGGGTGTGTATTTTTCGGGTTTCATGCCTGGGTATTTTTGAGGTTAAGTGCTCATCTTTAACATTTTCAGAATATGGTCTTTTAATTCTTGAAAAATCAAAAAGATTTTCTGAACTTGTTTTGTTTAATCTAAAATTCTAAATGGATTTGAGTATTTAAATCTTTTCATACATTCTTCAAACACATTCATTTTAGATTTTAGTTGAAGGATTCAATATCAACCTTTTAATGCCTCTAGCTTGAGAAGATTGATCTTCTTTTTTTAAGAATCCTACATTGGCATATCATGTTCATGCATTGATGAATCTACTGGGCTTGGTGCGAATTGGTGACATGGGTTGATGAGCTTGGAGTGGAGCTGCCTTCTTCATGAATGACCGATTGCCTTGCTTATGGAAGTTGCACAAAGGGGTAAGAAAGCTGCCACTTAGTCTGGGACTTAGTGATTGAGCTTGTGTGCTGTGTGCTCCCTTTGTATTGAACTTCTTATTTAGTGGATTGCTTGGTCAGCTGGATAGACCCCCAGTTTTTACCCTTTGTGGTTTTTCTGGGTGAACATCTTGTGTGCATTTTTCTTCCTTGTTTGTGTTGTTATGCTTACTGACTCACTCAACTTTTAAACACAAATCAGTACTGTAGCTATATGCTTGAAATTGATATATGCCTTATATAACTGTCTAGCTAATCACACACCACTGTAGTTATGGATAACACTGGGATGCCTACTGTGATGGGTCCTCTGAGGGTATAGGATGTCACTTGATCCTTGGTGTGTTTGATTTGTGTTGTTTACAGAAGTGATTTTTGGTTTTTAGAAGTCAATCTGGAGTTTCATATTTTCGTTACTGAACCGTCTGAGTTGTGTTTGTTTGACTAGTTCCTGAGTGATCACATAAACCAAAAATTGGGGTCCGATCACTGAAAGTGAAATTAATCAAGTTTATTAAGTGAACAGATCATCTAAATTAAACTTTCAAAGGGCCTTAGTAAGCAAATAAGCTAACTGGTCTTGACTTGTCACAAATTCAAGTCGAAGGTCCCTCTTGTAACTCGTTCTCGAACAAAGTGGAAATCGATCTCAATGTGCTTGGCTCGAGAATGAAATATAGGATTGGATGACAAAGCAATTGCAGAAAGATTATCATAATGCATGAGAGGAGGGGCATGCAAGAAAACATGCAGATCAAAGAGCAGTTGCCTCACCAAATCGGGACACTGTAGGCTGCTTCTTGGAACACCACGAGATAGGATTTGAACCCAAGAAAATGATATAACATGTGGTGGATCTTCTCTCTATAAGATCACCACCCCAATCGACATCACTATATGTTGTAAGTTCCAAAGATCTCCATCTGAACTGAATTCCAAAGTCCATAGTCCCCTTGAGATATCTCAAAATTCTGTGCATAGCCTTGTTGTGTTTATCAGTAGGACATTGTAAAAATTGATAGACAGTATTGACAGAAAAAGCTATTTCTGGCCTAGTAAAAGTAAGATATTGCAGACCACCAACTAATTAAGATTCTGTAAAGAGAGGGATCAGAGAGAGGTATACCATCATCCTTGAGAAGTTTAACAATAGGAATTGAAGGAGATGAGCTAGGATTGCAGTCATCCATGCCTGCTTTGTGTAATAAATCCTTGATATATTTCTGCTGAGATACAAACAAACCATTGGCATTTGAAGTGATATGAAGGCCAAGAAAATAAATAAGTGAGCCCAGATCTTTCATATCAAATTCTAGAGATAATTGATGAACAATGTCTTAAATAAGAGAGGAATCATTCCCTGTGAGAATAATGTCATCAACATAGAGCAACAAAATAACCATTGAGGAGCCACTGGTTCGAACAAAGAGAGAAGAATCTGCAGTGGAGGCCTTGAAACCAAGGGCAGGTAAATAACTTGTGAATCTTTCATTCCATGCTCTTGGTGCTTGCTTAAGACCATAAAAGGACTTCTCAAGTTTGCAGACATAATCTGGATACTGAGCATCAACAAATCCTTGAGGTTGAGCCATATAAACTTCCTCATGTAGAATGCCATGTAAAAAGGCATTTTTAACATCAAATTGCTTCAATTTCCAACCAAAGTGAGCTGCTAAAGCCAAAACCATTCGGACAGTGGAGTGCTTAACAATAGGACTAAAAGTCTCTTCAAAATCAATTCCAGCTTCTTGGGTAAAACCTTTTGCCACTAGCCTGACTTTGTGTCTAGAAACTGAACCATCTGGATTACGTTTGATCTTATAGACCCATTTACAACCAACCAAATTCTTATCTAGAGGCATAGGAACCAAGTCCAGGTGCCTTGTTTCTGTAAGGTGGCATCAAATTCCTCATTCATAGCTGCTTGCCATTATGGAAACTTTGCAGCTTGAGAATAAAAGGTTGGTTCAATATGAGATACAGCTGCTGTAGTGTGAAATACTCTTGGTTTATGAACACCAGACTTAGACCTTGTCTGCATTGGATGTGTATTAATAGGCTCCAAGGGAGGCAGGTCAATGGTGATGTGAGGAACAGGCACAGGATCTGCAGGAGACTGAGCTTGGTCTGATGATTCAATAGAAAGAGAAAGAGACTAAGATGGACTGGAAGGAGATGAATTAGCAATTGGAGACTGAGGAAAAGGAGAAGAACCAGTTGAAGACATAGAATGTGAAGACACAAGGTGAGAATGATGGTGAAACATGTGATATATGCTGTGAAGTAGTGTGTAAAGACTCAGGTAAAGGTATAGAAACAACCACAGGAGAAGGTGAAGCCATAGGAGCACATGTGGTAAAACAAGAAGGAGAATGAAATTGAAAAAGGGACTCATCAAACAAAACATGTCTCGAGATATATAGCTTCTGCAAGACAGAATTGTAACACATAAAGCCTTTGTAGTTTGTAGCATATCCCAAAAATACACACTGAACAGTTTTAGATTGAAGCTTATGGGAGTTGTATGGTTTTAATAAGGGGTAGCAAGCATAGCCAAACACTTTTAAGTGTTGAATAGTGGGTGTGTAACCAAACAACAACTCATATGGAGACTGTTGAGACAAAACTACAGTAAGCATTCTGTTAATCAAATAAACTGAAGTTGAAAAGGCATGAAACCAGAACTTGTGGGGAATATTAGCCTTTGTAAGAAGAGTAATAGAAGTTTCAACAACATGTTTATGCTTCCTTTCAGCAAGACCATTATGTTCAGGGGTGTAAGGGCACATAAGATGGTGTTGTATACCTTTTTGAGCAAGAAAAGACTGGAATGGTTTATTCACATATTCACCACCACCATCAGATTGGAAAATTTTAATAGACTTGGAAAAGAAATTCAACACATAAGAATAAAACTTGACAAATATAGAAAATGCATCTGATTTATTAACCATTGGAAAAATCCAGGTGTATCTGGTACAATCATCAATGAAGGAAATGTAGTATCTATATCCTTCAAAAGAAATACATGGGGAAGGACCCCAAACATCAGAGTGAACAATTTCAAAAGGGGTTACAGATTGATGATTTGATATAGAGAAAGGCAGCTTAGAAAGCTTGCTTGACAAATATGATTGACAGACTGACTTAGAAACATCTGAAAAAGAAGAAAGACTATGCTTAGACAAGATTTGAGACACAACAACATTAGAAGGATGCTCAAATCTTTTGTGCCACAAGGAGGATTTGACAGCATGTCCCAAAAAAGTAGTAGAAGTACTAGGTAAAGACTGAGTGTGGGACAGTGGAATGGATTTAGGAATGGGATAGAGACCTTTACTACTCAGCCCCTTGAAGATGATGGTCCCTATGTGCCTGTCCTGTATACAAAAAGAGTGAGCATCAAAAATCAAACGACAATCATTATCAAGATAAAGTTGATGTACAGACAGGAGATTAGCTGTGATTTTAGGAACATGCAACACATTTTGCAGATGCAAAACATGAGAGTTATTAACAGGTAGGGAGGAGTAACCTATGTTCTGAACATCAACACCGGCACCATTACCAACTTTGATGGCCTCTGGACTAACAAAAGGAGTTGCCCCAGTCAAATTAGCAAGATCTGAGGTCATATGGTTTGTTGCCCCAGTGTCTGTCAACCATAAATCTTCAGAGAATTGCTGAGGATCAAAAGAAGCATTGAGAGCAATGAAAACTGATGAGGGACCCTTGCCTTGATAAGAGAAATTGGCTCTTTGAAAACAATCTAAGGTAGTATATATGACCTCTCTTAGAACAGATTTGGCATTGATCTGTTAGTGGAGCATGTGAGTTTGTAACATCTGAAGTGTTTCGGTAATAGCAGGTCTGAGCTGAATGGCCTTTCTTTGAGCATATCTGACATTCGACTAGTTGAGGAGTAGATGGAGAACTAAGAAGACCAGGGGAAGTAGTTGGTGAACTATAATATTGAACTTGATTACCAGTGTAAGTCCTAGAATTGCCATAGGATCTGTGAGAGTTGAAGTTTCTGTTATTGTTACCATTAAAGCCTCTGCCACCTGAATTGAACCGTTAACCAAAGTTTCTGCCTCTACCTCTGCCTGGAAATGAATTGTCTGGCCTGAAATCACCATTTTCCAAAAAATTAACCATTGCCAAAGAATTGACCATTTCCAGAATTGGAAAAAGAACCATTGCTAGATTCACCAATAAAATAACCATTTCCAGCAGAAAGGGAACCATTGTTAGAGAAAACATGATTTTGTGCAACCATATTAGTAAGCGAACCATTGCCAGAAAACTGAGGAGAGCCAAGAAATGAACCATTAGAAGTGGACCCCATAATAGGAAAATGACCACTACCAGAGAATGAGTCTGAGCCATCATGGCAGTAACATAGGGCATGTGAAAACCCAGAGCAGCCTGAGTTAATAACTTTTCCTCAGCAAGAAGCTGTGACCTGAATTCTTTTAAAGTGATAGAGGTCTCTCTAGCACGAGTGACAATTTTGATAGTATTGTACTCTGCAGGCAATCCATTGAGTGTGAGAATAACTATGTCTTCATCACTAACATGCACACCAACAACTGAGAGGTGGTCTCTAGCTTCTTTTATCCTTTTTAAATACTGATCAATTGAGTCTGAACACTTTTGAATGGTTTGAAGATCAGTCTTTAATTGCATAACATTAGACCTTGTAATAGCTGAAAAACGTTCCTTTAAATTTTCCCAAACTTCTCTAGAAGACTTACTACCTATGACATAGGTGAGAGCATCAGAGGACAGTGTAGCTATGATCAACGACATAAGAGCTCTATCACATTTTTTCCACTCTCGATGTTCAGGGGTTAGTTCAGTAGTCAATCCCTCATCATCTGAAATTCTATATTTCACTGGACTAGTATATGTACCATCTAAAAACCCAAACAAGTCATAACCCTCAAGCATTGATTCAATCTAAAAATTCCAAGTCACATAATTGCTATCATCCAAACGAACAGTGACCAGATTTTTGATGTTGGAGAGTAAAGACATTGGAGAAGGCAGAATCGAACCCATTATTGTTATTTCAATTACTTCAGATATCAGCAATACCAGCAACCAAGAATCAATATTCAAATACCAGCAACCAAGAATCAATATTCAAATACCATCAACCAAGAATCAAACCAATAAACCAAGAATCAAATACCAAAGATCAATTACTTCAAACTCAAAGATCAATATTCTTTGACTGTCAAGATTCAAATACCAGCAACCAAGAATCAAATTCAAAGTAATTCTAACATTTTTCCTTAATCAAGAATGTAAAATTCGAAGATATTGTTCTTCCAAGACTATGTTTTAGCAGAGACACTTCACAACTAATAGATTCGAAGAGAGAAATAACCCAATTTGAGAGAACTAGAAAATCAAAGTTGATAGAACTTGATTAACTCAGAGAGAAGCAAACTGAAGATCGAAGATTGCAGAAGAGATGCAGATACGAAGGTTGTAGAAGAGATGTAGATACGAAGATTGTAGAAGAGATGTACATACGAAGATTTGTAGACGAACAACTCAGATACGAAGCGAAAGCAGACGAAAAATCACCATGGATCGTACAACGCAAGCTTGAACTTGCTCTGATACTATGTTTGGTTTCAGAGAAAATCTGTAAGAAAGCAAAGTTGAGAGAAAACAAGAGAGAGAGAGAGAGAGAGAGAGAGAGAGAGAGAGAGAACAAAACTAAAGCTTGATTACAAAGATCACAAAATTAATGAATTACAAAGTGTGAGGCTAGAAGCATATATATATCTCGTGGCAGTCTAACCTTCACATAACAAGAATATATGTGCCTTAACAGAACCAGCTGTCTTAACAAACTAATCTACTTAAGCTGACAAATGGCACACTAATAATGCTGACTAGGCTGACTTTCTTAACATGTGTGTGAGCCAAAAAGTTAAGAAACGTTTTTTTTTTTGGCCGGAGGTTTAGAGACGTTTGAACTTACCAAATAGACCAGAATTTATGGATGTGAAAAATACCCTAAGCAACTCTTGTTCTAAATATGCTGGCGATTTAGAATATAGATACTTGGCCATATTATCATGTCCAAACAAAGCAGCAAAATAGAGTGGCTTCTGGTTTCCAGCACCCTCTATGGTTAGCAGGTCTCGATCATTGCCTATCATAATTTCGGCAATCTCTTTGGATCCAGCGGCAACAGCTGCACAAAAGGCATTGTTTCCATTATCGTCCGATAGATGTAAGATCTCTTTGAACAGATCTTGACCTAGACTTTTCTCCATTTTCTTCACAAAGTGAACATGCCGTGCTCCAGCTGCAACATGAAGGGCAGTATACGATCCTCCTATGATACCAATACGTGCAATAGATAGAACTCTATCTATGATTGTTTTAACCATTTTCCAATCACCTTGTACTGCAGCTTTAAACAATTGTACACGTGATCGCTGATCAATTGTTTGGTCTGCATGCAAATGCACGTAATAAGAAACAAATAAATACGTACAACAGAAAATACTTTTATGAATTATGTATTTACAAGGAAGATAAAAATATTGACAAAAACTATTAGGATTCATAGCACCCATTTGAAGGCAAGGATTAAACCGAGTTAATTAGCATACTACGTACTAACCACTTGGCAATTAGACATATTACTCAATGGGACTATGCACTGATACAAAACTCAGTGAATGATTACAACAACTTCAAACAGTTGACCAAGCTTACTCTTTGGTCTTCTTTGTGGATGATCTAGAGTGTTTTGGATGAACTAGATTGTTGATGTGTCTTGGTGGAAGCTAGAGTGTTTTGTTAACAGTAATGCTACACTTACCACATTTTTATACCACAATTTCATACCATCTTAAATGACATTCATACATTGGACACTAAAAATAAAAAAATAAAACCTAAAAAAGAAAAAGGAAATACCCTTCCAGTAAAGTAATGACGTATCAAGTGGGATACAAATGTGGGAAAAAAAATGTGGGACAACTAGCATTATTCTTTTGCTAAACTAGATTGTTTTGGGTATTATACACATCACTATTTATTTACAATATTATATTAAAATCATTTTTACTGAAATACCATCTTACCCATCGATCTCAAATACAATAACTAAATTTACACTTATCTAAAGATTTTATATTACCAATTTGTTTTCTTGTCTAACTATTTAATTAATTTGTAACGATTGAAGTTTTTCTCCCGCAACTTTAAGTGTTTGAATGTTCGATCTGACATTGAATCTTCTCTCATAGACGTCAACAAACAATTGTTTCTTCTCTTCAAGGGTTTAATGCCTTATTCTTCTCATTCATCTCTTGGATCAGATTTCTTATCTCTATTTTTTGAAGTTGAAATTCATATATCTCACTCAAAGATGCATGAGACCAAGCCGTTAGTTTCCCATTGTTGCAAGAATCCAACTTGCTCCACATAACCAAACACTAACCAAAGACATACATACTTTCGGTTTGGCCTTGCATATCCTGCAGAACATTCATTTGTTCCCTTCTATGCCCTAATTAACTTAATATATAATATTATTTCATCAATTTTCTTTCTCTTTTGATGGGTATCTACATCAACTTTAGTGAGAGGGTTGAAGATAAAGTTGATGTGTGGGCTCTCATTGGAAAAAGATTCAGTTTGAGAGCTAAGCACTAGATGGGTTCAGCAATCAAATCAAAACATAAGAAGTTTTGTCATTTAATTAAATTGGGTTTAATATAATTTTGTTGTTGTGAATGGGTTGAACAAAAAAATTCCAAATCGTAGATGCAATAAGAGATGATGTAGTAGCTTTTTAGGGTTCTAAAATTGTGGCAAAATTTGTTTGAGAGATAATTGGGGATGAAATCTTTTTTATATACATATTTTTTGTAATTTAATTCAAGTTTTGTAAAATTTTAAGAAAGGTTAAATGAGTCTTTTTAAGAGCTTATCTATTAAATGAATTATGAGATATATTTAACATAATTAAATACTCCAATTGACATAGAAATTTCATGTCATTGAGGAACGATTGAGGCACCCTAGCACTATCCTTTGACAAAACACCAAAGTAGGATATTATTTAGTCTAGCTTATAACTTCCATGCAATGCAGTCCTTCATAATAGTCCAAGACAACATAGTCCAGTAGCAAACAAATCCTCATTGTTACTGTCGGTCATATTTTTTTTGTTGCCAGGGTTACGTATAGTCAGTTAGTTTAAGCATGTGTGAGTTGTAACTTATCAACAATAACAATTATATTTATTTAACCTTTTTAAGTTTTTTTTTTCTTCTTTGGACTTCTATAAATTACTTTCTTCTTTTAATTAGCATTCCACAAAATCCTGGCAAAAAAAAAAAAAAAATTCCACAAAATAACATGTAAATGACTAGCCAGTCTTTAATGAAATTGTAGCTTGTAACTTGCTTGCAAATTACTCAGCTTTACTACTACGGATTGCTTTGTAGTTTTTTAGAATTTTGGTGTGACTACCCCACAGTTATAGTTAGTTGATCACAAAAAAATTAGGTTTTATATATAAGGGTTTAAACTTCAGATTTAGGTTTCAGGACTGAACCCCTATAGTCTAAAAAGTAAACGCTAAAACTTAAGTCTTAAACCAAGATCCAAACTCCAAAGAAAAAACAAATTAAATAAATAACTCAATCAAAAAGTTGATTGTCGATCATGTGGTCACAACTGAGTCTGTAGATAAAAGAAATGTTTTTTGGCCAATTGATTGGCCAAGCTACATATCAATCCGTGGAACGACATTTTGACTTACCTAAACTGAAATAACAAAAAATTTTGATATTTAAAATGAAAAACAAAATCTTATTAATTTGTTACCCAAAATCCAGGCACAAACCCTTAATAAAAAGGTAATCACGTTCAAAACCTATTGAATAACACAATTACACAACATAAAACTCACAAATAATATATAAGAAAAGAAAAAAAAACAAATGAAAGCTTACCAGCTGGGCGAGTATTTTCTAATTGAGTCTCAGATTGTGTGCCACTTGTCGATTGTACACACAACATTTTTAAGATCTTTGATATGGGTCCCCATGCTTTAGCTGTGTATTAAAAAAATTAAGAATGTGTGAGTAAAAGAGAAAATATATACCCATAAAAAAAAAAAAAAAAAAAAGAGAAAATATATAACACTTGTGAGTGTGTGCGAGTCATATTTATGAATTTTCTTAATCACTAGATATGTAACAACTGAATGAATGGAAATAAGTAAGAACGACAAGAATATCGAAGAATCCAATCTAGCCTACATATAAATTAAGATAGAAATGCCTACAAATTGTAAGACAAGGCTTTGGTATGCAATGGGAATTGGTGGACTTTTATTGGAACTTATGTTGAATAACTAAAGGATAGATTGATAAAGGAGCTTTGACCTCTTTCATGTACGTTATTGCTTTAATTTTATGCTGACTTTATTATTTTGGTTACACCTTTAAATAGGTGATAATTACAACTAAATTAAAAAAAGTGTAAAAACATGCGAATAACCCTCTAACGCCATCTTCCAATAAAGATAGGAGAAGCTTACTCCACTAATATTATCCTATCTGCCCACCAACTAGAACTAACCCAACTCTTATCTGACTAGGAGTCTAAATTATTCAAACTAAAAAAAAAAAAGCATTCTAAATCAAAATTAAAAACAACAGAACATTCATTCCCCCTTAACAAGGGGCATTGTCCTCAAGGCCCATGTTGCAAGCTTCGACCGTAGTCATCTTGTTCCATGCGCACATCACCATCGCCTTCCTCCCTCCCAACAAGGTGAAATCATAAATAGTTTTTTGCACCGAAGCCCGCATTTGAATTGTTCATCATAATTGAAACATAGCACCTTAATTTTATGTTCTTGCATCTCACTTGTTGTTAGTTGTTTCATTGGAATGGTTGGAAATTAAACTAGTCGTCAAATTGAGAGTATGAGAATTTTAACAAGATCGATTGAGATCGACAAATTGCGTGCCTCATATAGACGTGCTAATCGAATTGCGACTATTAAGGAACTTGGTCTAGCAGCTAGAACATCTGCCTTAATGTCATCTTTTAAGCCACTAACAAAACAACTCACATGTCGGATTTGTGGAAGAGACGTCCATGCTTTGGCTATTAGGAAGTTTCTCAAACTGAGTTTGATACTCTTGTACTGAATTAAAATTAAAACAACGCAACATCCTGCATGACTTTTCACGTTTGACATCACTCAAGCTAAACACGTGAACAACAAATATTAGGTGATGTGGTAGTCCGTGTGACCATTTTTTTTTTCTCTCTCTCTCTCTCTCTCTCTCTCTCTCTCTCTCTCTCTCTCTCTCTCTCTCTCTCTCTATTTCTCTGTTTCTCCTTCATCTAAAGCCTCCAAAATTGCAGTTATACGACCCCAATAAGTGACCGGCCCATTTTGTGCGTCGAACACTAAGAATGCACTTTCTTCACCGCACTATTCTCATTCTCATTTTTCTGATATTAGATCAAAACCAAATCCCTGCTTTTCACAAAAATGCCATTTTTTTCTTTGTTTCCCACCTGGGTTTTTTTACCATGTTTCTTCAACTGAACCTCCTGAACAACATCATCATTACCATATCTATCATGGATTCAAGGGTGGGTCTTTGAAACCCTAATCAATTTCTAAGAAAGAATACATTGTACAGTTGGAAAGAACTTTAAGGTGCAAAACAATATAAAGCCATGCAATTGTCAAAGATCTTTACTATATGAGTCGCTGAAAAAGTGTGCATTAGAGAAACCAAAGAGGAAGATTAATTTAAGCGAATTCTGGGAAATTAACAATGAACAATTAATTGTTAGCAATTAACAATTAACAATTAACACATAATTGTATTAGTTAAAACTAATTGTCCAACTATCTAATTACTATGTTTTTCCTCGATCTCTTAATTATTAGCGGGAATATTTCTTGTCTATAGAGTCTTGAACCGCAACTTAATTACTCCCACAAACTCAAGACTGATTCTACTAAACCAAACAGCCATTGCAGCTCAGTAGCTAGACTATCCAAGCTAAAACACAGTCATATGACTAATCATGTGTTTGCATCCAGCATGCTACTTGTTAGAGCAATAAGATCGATGGATTTGCAGAGAAGTTTATAAGTGGATTTAAAGAATACTTTCCTATACAAGACTTGGAGGAGGATGTTAAGAACATGCATATATATATATATATGCGGTCCGATTCAGGTGCGGAGTTTGCACTGTGCGAAACGCCGCATCTGATCGTTGTATCAGATCAGCCGACGTGATCAAACGGTTAGATGTGGCGTTGCACCTGATCGGCTCCGTATATACATTGGATAATTAATAGATACGTACACAAGCTTTCTAAAACCGTCTTGCAATTAACGGTACTATTTCTTCTTCTTTTTTTCCCAAAATAAAAGGATCGGGTGACAACAAAAAAAAAAACCCAAATACTACATAAAATTAATCTTATATAAAATAAAAGAAGATAAAGAAGTTGTATATATGTGTAGACAGGGTACCTGGGGAGCTGGATTCAGGATCAGTGGAAGACATCAGTGTAATGAAAACGAGGGGACATATATTTTTCTCTTCTGGGCAAACAAGAAGACAGAAATATGAATATTGCATGTAGAAGGAAACAATCCATCCGTGACATAGATATAATCGGTCAATCTGTAAGTTGTTACTCCTAGGTCAATTAAATATTGTTTAATATAAGTTTTTGTTTTATTTTATATGATTTAATCTCTAGTTTTAGTTTTAGGGTGCTTTATATAGAAGTTCAAAATAAAAAGAAAGATATGCCATAATCCAGCCAGCTCAAAACTTAAGTAGAAGACCAATCTATTCTACCGAGCGCTTGACAATTCTACAGAGCATTCGGTAATTCTTACCTAGCGCTCGACAATTCTAACCGAGCGCTCGACAATTCTATTACACTTGTATCAAATTCTCCCCATATTTCTGATTTGAAAAATTAATCAAGGTATTTAACTTTTACAATTTTGTTAATTTAGGTAAATCCGCTAATTTATTTGGTAAATTGATACAAGGAATGGGCACATGACTACTATTTTTCCCTCAATAAGGACTCTTCGTGATGGGGATTTCATGCACTTTGTGTAAACGAAACTTTGGATGGAAAGCGAGCAAACTCATAAAATTACCTCAATTGGCAAAGTTAAAAAATCAAGTACCTTAATTTTTGAAATTGGAACAAACTAATACAAGTGCAATAGTTACAATTTCATTTTGCAGTTCCAGTTGAAGAAATTATCATATTTGATGTAGCTAGCTACAATTTCAGTTTGCAGTTTTAGTTGCAAAAATTATGATGTTTGATCTACCTGTTTGAATTCGAAGTCTCATAATTCTTAATTTTTCATTACTATAACAGTTTTAGAAAGACTTGCTCTTATTTTTTTATATTTGTTGTGATGAGTTTGTTCTTTTTTGGCGCCCCTATCTTAGGTCTTCTAAAAAGTTATCTACAAGTTAAGTTTTTGGATTAGGGTGGTTTTGGTTAAATTTTTGAATTGTCAGTACTTTAAAATTAACAGACTCTAAAAAGCACATAATTCTAAATTTTCTCTTGGATATTCTCAATTGCATTTTTCTTGACAAGTTCCATTAATTGGAATTGTCCAATCGTGAGGCTATCGATCTCCCTCTCTCAAAAAGAATTATCCACTCGTTGGAATAAGTCAACATCCAATCAATCTTTTAGTTTATCTATATTCTAAATTGGCATATAATCTTTAGACTTGCGCATTGGTTTATCCATTTTGCAAATTAAATTCATAATTCTAAGTACGAAGATTTTCTGTTCCAACAAATTTGTTCTTTTCCGAAAAATATAGTACAGTCCAACCTTTTATATGGCTAGCTTTAGCACCAAACAAATACAATACAATTTGTCCATCTTAATTCAATACAGTACAAAATCCTAAGGCCTCGTTTGATGCATATAATTGGATTAGATATGACAAATAGCTAAATTCATGTGTATTTAAAGAAGAACATAAAAAGTGTTTTCAAACTTGAAGGAAGAAGATAGATTATTTATAAGGGGAAACTTATCCCTACTAATGCCACCATTTTTTGGGGGGATTGGAAGGGATAAGTTTCCCCTTATGATTAGTCCATTTTCTTCTCCTCTTCTCCCTTGAATATACATGAATTTAACCATTATCCTATCTAATCCAATCCTATGCATCAAACGAGACCAACAACATCCTAGTTCGTATAGTACAATACAATTGAAATAACACAATACAACACAATAGTCCATGAGTCCAAACTAGAAGAGTGCGATGAGTCCAATTATAAGCAGTGCCGTTCTTGACTTTTTAGAGGCCCAGAGCGAAAATCTAAAAAAGGCCCTTTTGTATATAAAGAAAAAAATTATAAAATTATGTAGGCATGTTTTTCATTTACTTTTACTTGAAAATAAAAAATAAAATGATACTTTCATTAAACATGAGATAATATTATAGTTTGTACAAATTTTCAACAAAAAATTTGGGACAATAAATAATTAAAGCTATAGGGCTTTTGGACATACAAGCTTTGAACAAAAAGTAATTTAAACTTTGAACAAAACCCTAATTTCTTTGGAGACAATGTAGAGGATATGAGGACTAAAGAAGGGCCGGATCAAGAAAAACCGATAGTCAATCGAAGAAGAGCATGGAGCTGAAGCCTTAAGAATCGAAAATCGGATCGAATGGATTATGGAGGACCTTCAATTGAGGAAGAGAAATTAAGTGATTGAGAGTTGAGAGAGTTGAGACAGTGAGGGAGGGAGAGAGAGAGAGAGAGAGAGAGAGAGAGAGAGAGAAAAACAAAAAATAAAACCCTTATTCGCTTAATAAAAAAAAAAACCTTTTGACGTTTAAGCTTTTCAATAAAAAAAAAAATANATAAAAAAATAAAAGTCTAAAAACTGAATTTAATTATTACTTTAGTTATTATAAATTTAATTTGAGCCTCTTAAAAACTTGGGCCTTTTAGATATAAGCCTTTAATACCTTAGTTACTACTTATTAGGCCTCTACATACAATAACTTTAAATTTAATTTTTTTAATATTATAATATATATATAATTGGGGCCCCCTTGAAAGTGGGCCCTGGGCAGTCGCCCCTCCAGCCCTTGCTCAGGGACGGCTTTGATTATAAGCTAAACTTTACAATTGTTTCAAACAAGCATGCATCACGATACTTTTCATCCACGATTCTCCATTTTTTGATAAACCTTTATGTTCTTCGATAAATATATCTTTAGGTGTTTTACCTTCTGAGTTTTTCATCTCTAGGTAAAATGGTGGAACAGCCTTTGTCACTGCCTGCACATCGATAATATAAAATAACCACATATTTAAAATTGTAATATCAATATCAAGATACAACTTCCATAAAGAAATCCATTAATAAGGTAATCTTATTAATTTAAGGGATAATTTGTGGGTCCATTTCACATTATAGTTTAATGATTCAAGTTATCTAGGCTTTCACTCAAGAATCAATCTTATAAAAAAACCTAGACAAATTAAAAATTATTAAGATATCTAATTTTCATCAACTAAATAAGTGAAACACAATGTTTCCTATTATTACAATGATTACCAATTAATCAAATAGTTAAAATAATTTTCGATTTGTCTAATTTTTACATGATGATTAGTAAATAGAGACCTAAAAATTAATTAGATGATTCATATTATTAAACTACGAGGCAGAGTAGACCACACGAATGATCCTCCAAACAACCTTATACAAGGGATCCCCTAATAGAGAGAGAGAGAGAGAGAGAGAGAGAGAGAGAGAGAGAGAGAGAGAGAGAGAAGAAGTAGTAGT
>QANW01012357.1:678352-698652 GCA_003254865.1 Dryas drummondii
AAAAAAAAAATTCCAAAAATTGGGTCTAGCAAATGGGGAGCATAGTCATAAACTTGTGAGCATACTTGTAATGAATTAATTAAGGATACCAGGGAAAAAATGAGTGGGTAGCCAAATATAATTAGCAGCAAATCAAGAACTGAGTGAAATTATGCACCTAAGGTACTGCTGACTTAAGGTTTAGTAATGGAAATATCTCAAAAATACCTTATACCTCGAGAGCAGCCCCTAGTTTCACCTTAGAGAGAAAATATAAAAAACATTCCTTTTCACCATTAGTATCCCTGTTTCTTTTTTCCATAACTTGTACAAAATTTCATATTGATAAGTTTCAAAAATTTGTAGACAACGAGAAAAAAAAATTAGAAAAATATACTAAGTTATAATCCTCTAGCTACAACCTTTACATTGAATATACATTCACATCCAAAAGAAAAAAGGTGGATCATGAAAAGAACAGCTGAAGGCTTACTGCATGATGAATGAAGGTAATTGCACAACATATGGATAGCTACAAATTTATGCCTGCAGTATCCATTGTTTGAACATGACAGAAAATCAAGAATACAGCTGCTCCTCCTCAACATATAAAACTCTCATACACAAATTATAAATAAATAAAAGAAAAAAGCAACATTACCTCTGTGTGAGGAATCAAGAATTAAACAGCCAAAACCCACTTATTACAAACACTAACAAATTACATAAAACTACAATGAGAGAAATTGAAAGTATATTGAAAGTAAATTAGAATGACCCGTAGGCTTCTATGCCAAGTAAATTAACAATGAAGGGTACTTTCTTCTTTAAGAAAAGTTCATACTATATTCTTCTTGTTGAATTGTTGAATCCTTGGTTTTCTTTCTTCATTAACTACTTTCTAGAGGGGAGGGGTAAACTGATTATGGATTCCCAAAATTGCTTTAAGACGTGTAGTTGATTTGGTAATGGATTCATGATTGTGTTAAGACATCTACATGCTCCTTGCAACAAATATTTCCGTTTTTTTTTTCTCCAACATTCTGATACTAGTGATAATGAAGCAAAATGAATGAATTATCACCATTCAGATTGCATAAACCGCATACAGTAAGGCTTGATAAAATTGCCCTTCACTTATGTCATCTCTGATCATAAATATTTGCCATTCAAATAAGAACAGAGCAACCTAATTGAAGGGTAACCCATGTATTTTTTACAAACTTGCAGTNCAGTTCCAATTCAAGTTTTGTTGCACAGACTGACCTAGGATTACAAACATGTACCTATATTCAAATCCTTAGTGGCTTCTGCCCTGTTACCTTCCTACACGACACCAGAAGATCCCTGCACAAACAACAATATGATATTGAGATAGAATACTAACACCTTACAAAAAAAAAAAAGGAAGTGACAATTTCCATCATGGAATAGCATTAAATGCAAGCAGAATATCTAAGGAACAAATTGAAGGGGCTGTATGAGGTTAGACTTTGGGGAATATTGGTGTGCTTGGCTATGGGCAACAGAAGGTTGGTACAACCAAATGGGAGTTAACCAATGAGGTACTGCAGCTTGAGAATGTTGAAAAGAAGTGATTCTAGAGTTCTCATACCTGATCATGCCACCACTGACTGTGCCACGAACAAGGTCTTCCCATGTTTTATATACAGCTTGAATGAGTTCCTGTCTCTGAGCTTGAGCACAAACTTATCCAACATATTTGCTCACTTCAGGCCAATCGTGGGAACCTACTACCTACAGTAGTACAGACATCCATTAGTAACAATGTCTCAACTTACATTGCGGAAAGAAGTTGCTCGTGGTAAAGAATTTTACAGCAGCAATGGAGGGGCTAGAAGCTTATCCATTCTAAGGGTGAGTGAAATCTGCTCCGATGGGACTTGGGGGACCAGTGTGCTATTTTCCAAAACAAGAAAAAGATAACCTCTGTAACAGAGACTTAGAGGTTAACAGCTAAATATCTATAAAATAAAAGACATGTGCGCCGCACATGTGACAGCAGGCAACCCTTTGGCTTAGCTTATAAGCTTCCTCTGTCTTTCTCTCTCCCTTATCTTTCAATTTCCACAGTTTTCAAACAACTTCAACGTAGCACAGACACTCTCTTCGCGCCCACTCTCCCTCCCACTCTCTCTTCGCGCGCACTCTCTCTTCAGCTTCCTCCGTTGCCGTTGTCGTCTTCTCAGCGCCCAAAGTTGGCAGGCATCTTCACCCACACTGAAGCGTACCTCATCCTTCGCCCTCCTTTGCCGTCGTCGTCGTCATCCTTTGTTCTGCCTTCTGCAATCAACATTTGACGGTAATGGTCTTGTGCTATTCGCTGAATGTCTTGTGGGCTTTTGGTATTGGTTTATTGTCTTCTAGTCTTATGGTATTGCTTGAATGTCTTGTGGGATCACTTATGCACATACATGAGACCCTGTGAATATCATTTTTGTTGGGTTAGCTCATTTGCAATGGTGTTGTCTGAAGTCTTCATTGAAGATTACAATTTCGTTAGGATAGAAATGCAATTGCAATATTAAAATGGCAGAAAGGACCTACTGTTTGACAATTACGAATGAAATGCCAACTATGAAGTTAAATTTTCCAAAACCTATTCTGTTCAACTGTTATGCTCATTAATTTTCCTAGAAGGCCTGTGTGCTTGCCAACTGATTTTTTTTCCCCCCGTGAACATAAAGCCACATAGAACTTGAGATGACCTTAAATATTAATGCCATTGTTTCCATGGTCTTTGTGTGACATTATTTGTTCACTAATTATGTTCGCATATAGCTAGCTACACCAAGCATGAGATTCAATACCATACGACTTATTGTTTTCGAATTTTTGGTTGTAACAGTGTCCTTATCTTATTTGAAGGCACACACCTACAATTCGATGTCCAGCGAAATACCAATCCCCTCAAATCAAATCCCCGTACTAACGGGAGACAAGGACACCACCATGCCATCGGTTGCGCATGGTGCCTTTTTCCGATATCTGTATGTCCTCATGTACTTTTCGTTCTAAATGACATCTGAAATACAGTATGAATGGTAAATGATTGTTGTTTCATTGGTCAATGGTTTAGGCAAGTCCAGTCGGAGAGCCTGAAACAAGCTGGCAAGCTGTTCAAAAACGACAAAAAGGTTGTTTTATTCAATTTCTGGTTGAGTTTATGGCCTATTGAATTTCAATAAATTACCATTTCCATTTGATTTTATGACTTACCACTCAATTTTGACAGTGGAAGCAAGAGATGTCCACTGCATGGAAGGCATTGGATGCGAAGACCAAGGCAGAGTATTGTCTGAAGCCGAAGTTTACTGAGGTCGTCGGGGAAGCGAGAAGCGGCACAATCAAGACTAGATGCGCCCCAGATCGGTTTGCCCAAGTTGTGGGTGGGTTTAATCATGATAAACTCACAGCTGTAAATGACATGGGGTTTGGTGTGCTTGCCCGGATGAAGTGCCGTAGCTTGCGTCGCCGTCTATGTCGGTTTCTTGTGGATCGCTTTCAACCGGACACATGTGCTATTGAGATACATGGCAAGACTTCCATCATCACCCCTCAAGATTTCATGTTGTTAATGGGTGTTCCGGAGGGTGGAATGGAAATTTTGACAACGGACTCCGTGAACAAGACCCAATCACAGATGTTGGCCAGTATCCATTGCACCAATGATGGGAAGATCAAGATTGGTGACTTACAAAAAAGGCTTCGTGAGGCAGATATAGTTGATGACAACTTTCGAGTGAGTTTTATGTTGTTTGCCTTGGGCACTATCCTTTGCCCAACTTCTAGCCTAATAGTAAGTAGAAAATTTCTGGAAGCACTCAACTGTGTCAATACCATACGACTTGGTAAATGGGCAAGTTATTCCCTAAAACATCTGGTGGATGGAATCAAGGCCTTCAAGTCTAACGAAGGAAGCTACCTATGCGGCTGTGTTCTGTTCTTACAATTGTACTATATAGATGCTCTTCAACATGGCAGAACAATGGTAGACCGTTCTTTGCCAGCCGTGGTTTCATGGGATGAGCAAAAGATTAGTCGGCTGCTCAAATGGGTGAAAGATAGAGGGGGATTTGTAAGCACAGAAATTGAACTAGGCGATCGTTGTTTCCCAGTTCAACAACGTACGGATGTGACTTCCTTGAAGGCTGAGGTGGCCACATTGTCCCATACTGTGTATGTCTTGCAGAAGTCTGTGGCTGATGCTTGCTCATCAATTTCTGCACTCCCGAAATCCCACGTTGAAATGAATGCAAATGTTTCTGCTATCCAGAAATCCATCGCCGACGGCAATGAAGCAATGTCGCACAGATTCATGCAATTTCAAGAAGAATTTTTTAACAAAGTGGCCGGAAAAATTGCTAGTGTGGTGGCGGTTTCCCAAAATGCACATGTCGATAATGTGCGTAAGGAAGTTGAAACATCTCGTAGCCGATTACCTTCAATTAATGAAGTGCAACCCCCGCCACGAATTGAACCCATAATAACCCGGCATAAATCTTTGTCTTTGGAGGAGCTACCCCGGAAAGAGGTATGAATGAGCTTTGAATAACGAGTATTGACCATATTTGATGAGTGTTCAAGTATAATTAATGTTTAATGTACAACAAATTCTCTAGTTTTGGAATATTGAATAATAAGTGTTTCCCCTGTTTTTTTAAACAAGTATGTGTACCATTTCAATGTAATGGTTGATTGGTTGCCTTTAATTTGCCTGTGTTGTTGTTTCTAATCTAGACTTAGAGGAATTTTTCATGTGTTTATTGGCTTTTGTGCAACTTGTTGTTTTTTTGGTCGGAATATTGAATTATCAAGTATTGATGTGTTGTTTGATTTTTTTTCATGCATGTTATGTTCGTGTTGGCTGATTGGTTTATTATTCAAAGCACAATGAGTCCACCAGCATGACCAGCACCAGCAATGTGGCTAGGGGTCTTCAGAGACCCTTTGTTGCTGATACCATTTTCGTGAAATCCTCTATATTGGAAAAAAAACTTAAAAACATCTGCGAGAAGCAAGGATGCGGACCTTTCAAGGGTCCTCTTCCCGGCCATCTATCCCATGATGATATCTCAATGTGTGGCTTCATTTTTATGCAGGATAGGTTTGACAGGTAAGATTGTTACTTACTAAAAGGTTATGAATGTACACTACATAACCAAAGTTGCAGAGTTACTTATATGGCATCCCCCCAAATCATGTAGATATGCCATTGTGACTCTTGACAAAGGATACGGACTTACATTGTACCGGCAGAGTTTTGAAACTTTGTGGCCTGAACAGCACATCAGCACGGACCTGATAGATGTGGTAGGAAAATACCAAAGGCATCCCGGTTCTACGGATTGGTTCTTCCCCTTTTTCTTCTCGGTACGTTACCCTAATAACCTTATTACTGTGAGAGGTTTCAGACGTTGAATGCAACTATTGATGATTTCTGTAAATGTTTGTAGGAAAAGGCGCACAGCTGATGGTACTTCAATTAAGTCCTTCAGGTTTTTCTCTGGAAGAATGACTCTTTTAATACCACAACGGTGGGCCGCCAATACCTGCAGTAATGTAGATTCAGGTAATTAATCCAAGATAAACCCTGGGTCATTTACTGATATGTACCAGAATATTACACACAGATTTGCTACAATATTTCACAAGACCTTAAGGTTCCTTCAAAAGTTATAATAGACACAAAAAAAAAAGGTTCAAGTCTTTTGGGATAAACAAGTTTCTTGTAATACGGTAAAATTTCTCAAATCCATTCTGTAAATGGTGTACAACATTAAAGATCAAATGACCATACAATCACCCATGTGGCTCTACATATCTGCTAGCAGAATGACAGCAAAAATAATATGTGAGCATGCGGTGCATTGCACTACCACGTTTACAACCAAAGCCATTTTAGATTTACCAGACATACTTGTGTACAAAGTCACAGCTATATACTTCTTATAAGAAGACTAGGAAGTGAGTGAGCATACCTTATCCTTGATACCACCAACAGGTAGTACAAGACCCCTCAATGTCATTTCTCCACCATTACAGTTAATTATAATATATATAATGGATATCTATGCTTCATTGGCTCCCCAGATTTCATCCCAAAAATAACATCTTCCTACATATGTATCTAAACAGCCTTGGTTGGCACTTCCATTACCTAATTAAAAAGTCATTTGAATGACTAAATTGAGAAGAAACTAAAAACCTTTCACTTAACGGTTATAACATGATATAAGCATCATTTGTAACTATAATAATGTGTCAGCCTATATATGAAGTTCTGAAAGATATTATATTGCTTCAAGGTTTAAGCTCCTAACTTTTACTCATTGGCTAGAATAGTACAGTATCATAAGCTACACATTACATACATTCTGTTCGGCTGTTTAATGGAATATCAAGACATGAGACCATTTTGATGATGACTTAAACAATTAACATCTTCTCACATCCCTCACATTCAAATGAAAGACTGTTAGGTTCCCCTTTTTTTGCGACTTAACAATCTCTCATCTACTTGAGATATAATGAGAGCAAAAGCTTATACCAACCCCTTAAATCAAACACCATCAAAAGAAGATGCGATTGATGATTTACGTGGCGCTAGCTCTCCTTTAATAATTAATATAGATATGAGTATATAAAGAGCATCTATATATAGCTGGGCCTAAACAGGCTTCAACTGATACTCATTAGCATAATCCGTCTAAGCTGATATTTTTAGGTTTCCAAGTTAAACACCCACAGCCTAAAACCTTAGCAATGTTTGGGTAATTGAGACTAACTTCAATTGCATAATTTTGATCTATTTCCCTATGTATAAGATAACCCCATAAATAGATAACTTAATAACAGTTTTTCTATAAACAGCAACATAAACTCACAGACCGCACCCCCTGTGAGCAAAATCAGAGACAACTATGCATACCAAAGATATAAAAAGTATAACTGTCCCATAAACAAAAAAAGAAAAAGCAGAACACATTATAAGGAAGTGCTTCTTATAGGGGAAAAAAAAACACAAAAACCAAGCAAGTACCAGAAAAATTGGGTGCGGGGTCAGCTAGTCCAATCCTTGGTTGCATACAGAAACCCTGGACTCCTGCACTTTTTGTGCTCATGTTATTAAGAAAAAGATACCCCCAAAGCATTTGACCAAAAAAAAAAACAGCATACCCAAAGCACATACGCCAAGAGGAGAATAACGGGAAAGCCGCTGGCCTTTGAAGGCTGTCATGAAGCATCGTCGGCCCAAGTGAGTGGCACAGAGAGCCTGCCCGTGCCGAGGAGAACGAAACAGTCCATGCAGCAGGGGAGCATCACCTGCCCTTGATTCTATTACTTCGTCTTACAGCTACTCTGACATGGGGGACAGTTCTTTCCTTCCGCTTCTTCGAAACAGTGGATGCAGCAGGACAGGTTGGTATGGGAGGTGATTGTTCTTGCACGTCCTCGTGGTCATCTTCCCCTGCCTCTTCATCGCTCTCTTCCTCGTGATCGTCCTCCCCATCCTCATCTTCCTCCTCTTCAGTTGCCGCTTCCTCTTCTTCATCATCTTCGTCCTCCTCATCTTCCTCCCCCGAGGCCGCTTCATCGTCCCTTTCATCATCGGCATCTGCCTGGGCTAATGTAGAAGTCCCCACGTCCGTTCTGCTGCCCTGCACCTTTGCCTCTAGTCCCTTCTGCATGAGTTAATGATAGGTAAAATTATCAAAAACAATTATAACTTTAAAGTGAAACCAAAATCCATCAAAAATTGCAATACTCACTATTTGCGAGTGTAACGTGTGCACAAGCCGGTCAGATATACCCTTGGAAGTTTCCAGCTCAACAATCCTCCTCCGAGCTGTTGCAAGTTCCCGGCACGCCTTGCTGAACGAATGGCACTTAGCAAACAGCAGGGATGTTACCCCTGCATGCATATCAAGCAGCTCCGCCACCGTTTGAGCACTCACCTGCAATTTTTGCATTCATTAGTCGCCCACGTTGCAAAGCATAATTGTTCGAACATACCACATGCACCATATAGCATTTCCCTAAGCATACTGCATCGTACACTATACATTTACCATAAAGACAACAAACTTACACTTTTGCAATCAATGGGAAGCGGAAGGCATGCAGTGTGTTTCCCCCGAGGGATGACAAGCTCCTCACAGTCCCCTTCTTCTCCCACACCCGGAACTGTGATGGACCTACTTGGCATCAGGATTTGACTGCTGACACCCTCGGCTGCCCGAGGTTGAGTACTTGGCATCACACCATCCCCCTCGTCCCTAGACGGCCGGGAGGTATGTTTGTACACCAAGTACTCTCTCCGAAAGGTGTTGTAGTCAGGGCTGTCCGGATGCAGCAAGTCTTTTGCATCCTTGCCTATCAATCCCTCTACTTTTTCCTCCATCGTCAAACGAACGTCGTCCAACATGGTGGGCGGAGGACTGATGGGAACACATGGCGCCGGGGTCCCCAAGCTTTGCACACTCACTCTCTCGCCCAAGTACCACGCAAACCCAGCAGGCCCTTCCAGGAGTATTCGCAGCCTGCTGACTGGAATACTGGCAGCGACATAGCTGGGCAGATCTGAGGCATTGCTTCCCCAAGGGTGCCAATCAACCTAAAAATGAGAAGACAAGGGAAATCAAACCAAGTTCACATGTTCTAATTAGCAGTTATCAAATTGACGACAGAAACACAAACACAAACCAAAAGTCATACAACGTACAATGGGTGAAAGGAATTGAACAAGTGTGTTATTTTTTTTCCATTCTTCCTACTCATACACCTTAAATGGTTTAATCACACGTGGTTCGTAGGGTACCTGATCAGCCGTTAGGTTTACGAGGGAGTCAATCAGTCCAGCTGTGTCGTGTGAGTTGGCTCGCACCCCTGGTGTAGCCAACCACCTCAAGCCTCGAGGCCATGTGTCCTTTGGCTTGGGATCACGTAAAGACACGGGCATCAAGTATTCGCATGCCCATATCTATCAAACAGTAACAAATAGCGGGAGTTAGTGTATATTAAAAAAACCCAGCCAACATGGTGCAAACTTAAAAAACGAATTTAATAGTTACGTTACCTCCCATGCGCGCCAAAAGCCTCCCATGGTCCTATTCTTCTTCCTTGAGATGGCGTCCATGTTCCGATACAAGCAGGAAAGAGATGGTGCGCCCCAATTGTATAAACCAATGTCTTCAACCGTCTCAAGACTTGGTACATACCACAGCCACACAAACTTGCTCTTGTCGTTGAGCAAGGTGGCGCCGAGTAGATGGAGGATGAAAAGTCTGACCATCCGATCTTCTAACTCGGGGGTGCCGGTTTCGAACCGCCCGTACTTGGTGTACAGGTCCTCGCACACCATCTTCTTATCCGCAGCCCGAGCAAAGTCTTGACCAAATAACCGGGCAAGTCGCCTCTTATCTTTGTGGGCATCCTTTTCATACTTCACCGGATGCCCACTAAACCGTATTCCGGTGATAGCGGCAAAGTCCAGCGGGGTCATGGTCAGCTCCCCAACTGTGTCAAAGTGAAAGGTGTGGGTCGTGTCCCACCACCGAGTTGCCAGGGCAACGAGCAACCTTCTATCCCGCTGGCCTTTTGAAGTTGCCATTTGGACAATGCCCCCAAAGCCTGCTGCATTAACCTTCTCCTTGCAGCTAGAGCTGAGGTCTTTCCACCAACATCTCAGTGTAATCTGTTCGCCACAGCCACGAACAGATTTGATGTCGCACTGCAAGTTCAAATGAAGTAATTAGGATAAACGACAGTATGACTAACAACTCACTAAAAACTAACAAAAAACAATTGTAACGGTAGCTGAAAATCACCGCGGACGAGAGATGGACGTCCGTATCGAAGTGGAGCTCCTTGCTGTAAGGATTCCGACTTTGGGGCTTGTGGCCCTTGACACCAAAGCTTGTGCAGTCAGCAGGACTCCAAGCCTTGACTGTGGTCATTGATGCTGCTCCTGCAACAACCACGTTATCGCCGACACTTGACGCCGGCATTCGTCCTGCCACATGACCTTGGCCCGTGGCTTCTGTGTTTGCAGCCGTTGAAGTGGAAGCTTGGAGGTCATGTATACCAGAACAGCTGGTGTTGTCGGAGCCCCTACCCATATTTTTACATGCAAGCTTTGTTCGTGCCATAATCTACTGTCAAGCAAACAAACAAACAAACTTAAATTACTGGACATATCATTACACATTCAGAAAACTGTCCACATCTCTTAAGGATGACAACTGCTCTCTCTCTCTCTCTCTCTCTCTCTCTCTCTCTCTCTCTGTCTCTACCCTCCATCCGAAAAATCCATTACACAGTTATTCATAAAGTAAGATAAACAATTCATAGCGACCTATAAAGATTCAAACAACAACCAAGAACCTGAAACCAGTACCCAAACCAGAAAATCATTATACCATCACTCACAAAACCTGAAACCCCAACCCAACCCATAACTCATCATTGACAACGTCACTGAACCCCAATTCCCAAATACAGATAAATGAATAAGCTAAAATCAGTAATTGAAAACCTAGATCAAACCCCTAATCCGAGACTCACTGAATCACCAAAAAAAAAGAAAACGTAAACCTAACTCCCAAATTTGAAATTTCAGAGATGAGAGTGAGAGAGATGAGACACACCTTTTGATTTTGGGAGAGATGCGACAGAGCCTGGGTGAGATCGAGATTGTGGTCGAGCCTGGGTGTGGGTGTGGGTGGGTTCGAGAGTGGGAGAGAGGCGAGATCGAGAGAGTTCTCACCGGAGAATATATCGGCCGCCGGACGAGACAGTTCTCACCGAAGAAGATGATCGGCGCAGGGAGAGGGAAGAGAGAGAAGAGAGCGATCGCAGAGAGAGCAATGTAAGAGGGAATTACGTTGAAATGAACAACTGAAATTGTAACTCATTCTTGAGTGTTTGGGTGGACACTGGGCACGAAAAGAAAAAAAAAACAAAAAAAACCGGGTTTGGGGTTCTAATGGGGTTTCAATGGGGTTGGTTTGGTTTGGGGTTTAGTAGGTTTGGTTAATAATCTGTTTTAAAAAAAAAAATTTGTTTAAAAAACTTATATATATAAAAAACTTTAGTTAATAATTTGTAAAAAACAAATTTAGTTCATCATGTGACTTTTTCATTTTGAGTTTTTACAGTTTCCGTAATGTTTAGGTTATTAAAACATTAACAAATATAGTTTAGTTTACTTAAAACATTAACATAAACAAATATGGCTGGGTTTATGAAAACATTAACATTAACAATATGTTTAGGGTATTAAAACATTAAAGTCATCAGTAAATATGTTTATTAAATAAATATGTTACTTTATTTGATATATTTAATAAACCCTAAACCCCATAAGAACACCTTATACCCTAATAATAAGTATTCATCATATTCTAGACCTTAGGGTATAGGGTATAGGGTATAGTATGTACCATATCCTAAAAATTTATATAGTTATATACCAATGTACCAACTATGAACTATAGTCTTAGGGTATAGGGTAAGTTATAGGATTACAAATTTTAAAAGAACACACTAGGGTTTACGGTATTATGGTATGGGATAATAGGGTATTAGGGTATAGGATGTTTTTATGGGGTATTACGGTATAGGGTACAGGATTTAGGGTTTAGGGTATAGGGTATTAGGGTACACTAGAACAAAAACCCTGTTAAACATCACTTGTTTAATATCAATTATTGTAAAAAGTGATAGTAAGACATTTTATATATCATTTGATCTGTTCGACAATATCTTAATTCATTAAGATATCACCTAGTAATTTTTAATAATTGTTACGATATCTAAATATTTTCAAGGTTCATTAAAAATTGATATCTAAACCCTGAGGCCTTCCACTATGCCACCTGACAAGTGTGACCCGATACTCATTTTGGGTCACACATGACTCACACCCAAGCACTATAGGCCGGAAAATGTGACCGAAAAAAGGACGTGACCCAAAGTGTAACCCAAATCTGGGTCCCAATGTGAGCCAAAATAGCAATCTCACTAATTGCGAAAGTGGCCCACCCACGTGAGAGGAGAGAGTGTGCTATAGCCGAAAATTTGGAGGGCCCCGCCTGCAACAATTGTCGGCCACTTGCGTTGGTGTGACGTCTGCGACCGTGATGGGTGATCACCAACAGTCCATATTAAATAACCGTTACTGATATGAGGCTGCCTTTTTTTATCAATTTTTTTTTGTTAAGTGGCCGGTTTGAAATCAAAGGGTGTAGATTAATGGACCGTTGATAATCAACGGTCCAGATCGCCCAAGTTTGTAGATGTTGGTCATGGGCAACGATGGAACATTAGGTATGGAACGCTACATAGGCAACAACTTTTGAATAATAGGCAACGTGTTGTTCGTTGCCCATTACTGTTATCGGCAAGGAAAAAAAGAATTTGTTGCCTATTTATGAGAATATAGGATAAAAAAAAAAATTAATTCGTATTTATATGTAGAAACTCACAGCTCAATCGTGTTTCCAACAATCTGAACCGTCCATTTTTTCATTCTCCACTCAAACATCATCCAAGCAAAAAATTGGGCCAATCAGGTATGTACAAGTTAAATAACGGTGATCGAACTTATGAACGATTGTGATTTTCTAATAATAATCGAACGGGTAGATGAATTCCAATTGGGATGGTATTTTGCAGGATTGATATTTGAGTATAAACGTAGAAAATGAACTGCTCCGAGCATTAAAATCACGTTGTGGTCTTCATAATTATTGAAATAACAAGGTTTCAATGAAGAAGTTCATAGCATAATACTCTTCAAGTGTATGTATATGTAGAAGCTCACATCTCGATCCTGTTTCAAACGATCTTAACCGTTCATTTTATAGTTTCACACTCGAAAATCATCCTTGCAAAAAATCGGCCCAATCAGAGTCGTAGAACTTAGGTAATGGTGGTCGAACGTATAAACAATCGTCATTTTTGTAATGATAATTGAAGGGGTACATGAATTCCGATTTGATTGATTTTTTACAGGGACGATCTTTGAGTATGAACATACAAAATGAACGGCTCAGATCGTTGAAATTAGGTTGCTGTGATCAAGTAAGTTAACATAATCAACTGTTTTAAAAATTAACTTTTGCATTAACTTTTTTATAAACAAAGATTATTATTTTAATTTTAATTCCTTTATTTTTTGGTAAGCTTGATTTTTTTTTTCTTCCAGGATTACCCGCCCAAGCTGTAGCGAAAATTTTCAATTTCCCACGTGATTTAGCCTTCTCCCTCACTAATCTTGTTTTCTAACACTCTTCATTGCCAAACCACACTCTCGCTCTAGTATATCAAAGTTTCAAACACACTGAGAAGCTCTAGAAAATCAAAGACGCTCAAACACACTCTCCCTCTCCTCCCCCTGGTTCTCTCCGCCCTGGCGCTCCCCGCCTCAGTGCAGCCCAGTCCCGGCCCGCCATATGTAGCCCGTCCCCGACCATCCTCTCTCGCTCTCTCTCTCTCTATGTCTCTCTCTCTCTCTCTCCCCGCCGCCTCCATCCCCTCCCCTTCCTGCATCCCGCTCCCCCTGCCAACCGAAACCTAACCCCCAGCCCAGATGACCCACCCTCACAACCCCCATTCCCATCCCCGCCCCTCTCCTCTCTCTGCCTCTATTTTTTCTCTCTGCCACCACCGAAACCCAACCCCCAGCACCACCGAAACCCAACCACAGCCTTCATCACCGCCCTGCCGATTGGGTGCAAATATTTTATGGGTCATTTCTGTTTGTCGTTTTGTGATTTTTTTGCAATCTTTTGGTGTTTTAATTTCTGTTTTGTTAATTATGATTATTATAATTTGTTTGTGATTTTCCAGGTTTGGTTCCAGATGATTATTAGAATTTTTGTTTCTGTTAAGGTAAGGAAATCCTAACTTGAGTTTTTAAATTTCTATTTTGATATTTAGGTTTCAGTTTTAGGTTGTGATTTGTGCTGGGTTTTAATTTTGCAATTTCTATTTTGATTATAACGCTCGGCTGCTTGTTCATTTGGTTATGATTTTACTTAATTATGAGTTTGGTTATACAATTATATATACCTATCTTAATATTAATTATTGTTAGAATGAGGGGAATTAAAGCAAGGGAGATTCAGAAAGGCAATGCTTTCATTTAGGTTGTTTAATATGTCAGGATGATCCATACCACCCAAGCACTGTGGTCAGCGAATTGTCCACGAGCTGAGGACCTTGAGAACCTTGAATATTTCTGGATGTTCCTTTTTTGTTTTAACTTAGTGATTGGTCAAAATGACTAGTTTGCCATATCTTTTGCTTCGACTTTGAGAAGTTATGACTTATTTATTCAAAACTGCTATCTAGATAGTATGGTTCTTTTGGGCACAGGCTTCATGTATATCTTTGGTTGTTTTCCTCCCTTTACAAGTTATTTAGAGGATAGTTTGACAAAAAAATGAGTGTAATTTTGACAAGTTGGTTATATATTTGCCCATTTTATTATTATGTAATCGTCTTGGTCTTTGTATTGCACAAGTTTCTGTAATCTTGCATGTTTGCCTAGAATACGAGTGTTGGCCATTGTTTTTTTTGTGTGATGGCAGTAAATTGTCGCATACCAAAGGATGAGGGAAAGGTTAGACAGTAAAGTTTGTTTTAATTTATGATGTCTGCTTATTGTTTGCATCAATTTTTTGTTTTTTTTTTTGGTTCTTATTGTCAAAATAGATTTGGTTATTATTGTTGAGACAAATGGCAAATGAAATTCTAGCTAGTAGACCAATATATATATGTATATAAATTTAATATTAATTACTGTTAGAATGTGGGGAATTGACTATGAGCTGCAGGACCTTGAGAACATTGAATATTGGATGTTCCTTTTTTGATTTAACTTAGGGGATTGCTCAAAATTAACAGTATAAAGGAAGCTAATTAAGTGTATTGCTCTTGAGAAGCAGTAAAGGAAGAATGAATCCAATATACACTTGTAGATCAATATATTGTGATACTTCCTTTATTCAAAACTGCTGCTTCCATTACTGCGTTTCTTACACTAGCTAATTGTGCCTCCATCCAAAGTAAAGACGTATCCTGAAGTGGATTCCCTGCTATCGATATTAAATTGGATGTAGTCTGCATTGGCGTATCCATCCACTTATAATTCTCCTCCTCCATACACAGGCATAAGGGTTTAATAATTTGTTGTTTCAACATGGTGGTACTTCTTTGATGTCATAGTTTAGTTTGATATATCTATATCTCTCTCTTATACATATTGTTTGCAGAAACGATCTAAGGTCAACACAGAAAACCAAAAGCGTATGCAGTGGGATCCCTAAACCCTTAATTCAATATGTTTCGTTTTTTTGTAAGGGAGGCACTATTCACAGTCTTCCACCACTCCTCTTTTTATTTTTCTATCTAATAGCCTAGCTCCGATTATATGTACTTTGCCTTACGCAAATGAAGGTTTATGCAAATGAATGTACATAATTTTTAAGCTATGTTTACAAGTTGATGGTGTCATATTGGGATGAAACAAATGAGCTCTCAAACCTAGATTAATCGACTCAGATTGGGATAATGTGAGCTGATTATTATTCCATTGTCATTAGTTGCATATGAGCTCCCAAATCCAGGTCAAAATAAATGAAGGGAGTAATTATTATACCATGTTGGGATATTTGAGTGACTGAGTATTATATATGTATTTTTTTTAATTTTATTATATATATATTTGTATGGCTGATTATTATATATGTATTTTTTAAAATTTTCAAGCAAGTATCCAGTTTCCTGACATTTGAGGTTTACTGTAAGACCCATAATGGGAAGAAGGAGACGTGGATCAATGATGTTGCCAAGGCAAAATATGTAAGTTTAATGTTAAGTTTCATTTTAATTAAAAGGCATAATTATAATCATATTATTATTTATCTAAAATAATTTTTCTATTATTTGAATGATGATATGGTGGCCAAGTCGGGTGACGTCCGTAAGGACTTGGCCAAACATGAATTCTAAAATGATTAGGTATTTTTCCAAATCATATGCCATGCCTTATGCTTAATGCAAGGTATTATTTAAGTAGATACCACAACAAATTTGCAGAGAAAATTTGTTTGTTGGCATGTTTCTTGTAGTGTAGGATTGGGTGATAATCTGTTGAGTTTGAATGCAATCAATAAAAAACATTGAAAGGTTTGTGGTTTGAGAGCAATAGTTAAACAACACAAACAACTAATATTGTAGTATATAATTAAGCTGCAATAGTTATAGTCACCTAGCAATATTTAAAGTATAAGCTTGATTAATAATGTGGTTAATTCAGTGTTATAGAAATTTATTAGTTATTTTTCTGTACCGCTTGTTTAAATGGTTTGTGGATATAATGTTTGTGGAGCAACGATCTGCTGTATCCATTTTTCATGTCCCCTAAGCTAATTTTTTGACACATGTCCCTCTCCTTAATAGCTACTTTAACTTTGTTAACAACAATCATTTGACTGTTAACTTATAAGTAAAAGAATGAAATCAAGAAATAGCATAGTCTTTGGTTCTTTACTCACTCAGCCCTGTCTTTTGATCAACTTTTTATTCTATGAGCATTACACATTATGTCCAAGTTCCCAACCTTTTCAGCCAAGCACAACTGGATGATTGCACGTTCTTTGGCTACTTATTTGTTTTCCTTTTATTCATTAGCTTCACTCATCTTCTTTTCCCTTTAACACTTCCTGCCGTATATTACAGAAATTGAAAATACATTTTGATTCCTCGGTTTGAGATTGGACATTGGAGCGGGTTACATGAAAAAAAAAAAAAAAAACCAAGAAAAAGAACAATATAGTATTGTAGGAAAACAGAAGATCTACATGTGTTAATTGAAGCTTTTTAATTTTCCTAAAAAAAACGAGGTTGGACAGATTTATGAAAGAATAAATAGAGCTTCACTATATTAGTCATGGTTTTGATGAGGTCCTGTGTTGCATAAGGTTTTTATTTTTTGTCTTTTGGAGTAAATTATATTTTGTAAGCGACATATATCCATTTGTTACTTTATGTAGATGAGCTTGCAAAGTACATATTTAGAAGTAATTAATGATGAGCACTGTGATATCAGAGCGAATACATTGCTTCTTAGCTAACTTGTTGAAGTGGATGTTGATCAAATTCAGTAAATGATCGCACAGGTTATGATTGATTGTTTTTATTAGACTATTTCGTTCATGCCCTGTTACTATATAATAACTTACATTGGATTCATCCATTCATCCATTGTTTTCCTAGTTTTGCAGTTGCTTAGAGCTTATTGACAAGTTTATATGGTATTATTAGTTGCATCAGTCACAATTTCCTTTTTCACAAAACCAGTGGGTTATGGTGGCTGTGATATGTTTGCATGTCTTTGGGTTGGGAAATTGAATGAGGATGAATCATAAGAAGTCCCAAATCAATTTGCATCTTGTTTGGCATGTAGTCCTGTTGACTGTTGGAGATTTTTATTTTTATTGTTTATTGGAGTTTGAATGTTAAATTGCAAATCCGTGAGTTTGTTTCATGTCTATGATAACAGTTGAGTTTTTTTATTTTATTTTTTTTGTGATTGAAGCTGAATTATAACAGGTGTTGGAATGTTTTTGTGAAAGAAGCTAACAAGTGCTGCCAATTAATCTTGTGTAAATGCAGGCAGGCTTTAGAAATGGTGAATCATGCACCTACTGTTGTGCAAATGCATGCGCTGATGATTGGTGTTTGTAAAGGGAGGCTACCTTAATTTAGATACTCGGATGGGCTGGGGTAATTAATTATAGATATATGCTCTATAGTTTGGTGCAATGTGTAAGCTTTTTTCGCAAGGTCTACAAATACTTGTATTGGATGTGGGAATTAATGGTAATGCCATGGATTGAGATTGCACCAATTTGTGACGTGAATGTCAGTTTCTTTTATATCAGGATTGTAGTACAAATTGGATAATGACAGTGATATAATCATACAAATTTCATATCAGTTTATTTACACATAGATATATAAAATAGCATGCCCATTAGTTTATCAAAAACAACCAATATCTAAGTAACATTACCATATCAATAAATATAAAAAAATTGATGTCCAACATTGTCTTTTACGACTTGGTATAGATTAAATATAGATACCCTCAAACATCTTTTAATAAAAAAAACTGAATATGTAACATAGCATGTAGATCAGTTCGGGGCGCATAAAACGATATCTAAGGTAGTTCACATATCCAAAATCACATTAAATATAATGTAGAAACCATACAAAAATACATTTAATGAGTTTACCATATCGATAAATATAACAGAATTGATGTCTAAATAAGAATTTAGATCATTTTCATAGTAATTAACGATGTGTTTCCTATCTTTAATATCATATTCAGAATTTTAATTCAGTAGAAAATTGGAGAACTGATTTCTAAAGGGCCTATTACATATTTGAATTAAAATAAAAAGGATGTCTAACCTAAAAAAGGATATCAGTGTCAAAACAATATCTTAAGTAGGTACATTAGATATCGCCATAAAACATGAATAGACATAAGTTATTCACTGATATATAAGGGGGGTATTTGTAGTAGTGGTATTAGGGTATAGGATTGCATGTCCAACTATGATTGTCAAACAGGGGTGTCAAAAGAATACTTTANTATTAGGGTAAGGATTGCATGTCCAACTATGATTGTCAAACAGGGGTGTCAAAAGAATACTTTAATATAGCAATTGCACATCGGGCTATAATGGATTGACATTGCATAACATTGTGTCATACGTGGGTGGGCTATAATGTAAGTCTAAGTTTCTAATTTCACCAAAACCCAAACCACCCATGTTTATACATTTAGACAGTAAGTGTGTCCTACTAACATATATTGGCGGAATCCTTTTATATCATTTCATTTACAATTTGATTCCCAAGCATGTACTTAGCCAGATTGTTAACCAATGAGTTTGCCTAGTTTCGTAAAAACTATAAATTTAATTGGTCCGTGTAATAGTTTTTACTTAATAAACAAGTAATGTCAGAATCAAGCATTTACATTCAGAAACAGTTACAAGCTAAATTAATTTCACATTAAAAATCAATAATAGCTGTACATAATAAATCTTTGTTATGGGACATAAAAGTGTCCCAGACAACACTGGGGCTCATCCTGCTACAAATAAATAATAACAATACATAATAATTGGTGAGTTTTGTCATGGGACTTTCAGGTGTTCAAGACGAAGCTTTGTATCTGCGGCTCAACCAGCTGCTACTCCGCATCGTCGGGCCTTTCAATCTTCGTGCTGACATTTCGATTCTTATTTCCTCTACGATGTCCCTTACTCTTGGGACAATTGCGCCTGTCATGACCAAATGCATCACATGTACCGCATTTTCTTCCATTGCCTGCACGTCTGCCGCCTGTGTCTTGGGTTCCGTTCGTCCTCACGATGTTTGGATCTCTAACAATATTGTTTGGTCGAGCATCATTTCGACGGGAGCGAAGGTGGGTATCTCCTGCTTGCTTCCCAAACCCATCCAACAATGGTGCTAACCTACTGAATTCATTATTCAACAAATTGAAACCTTCCTCTGTACTGGAAGCCAGGAAACACAGTTTGTTGCAACTTGTACTCAAATAACTGTACCTCGCTAATTCTCGTGCTTCGTGGGGAACATTGTTGTCGGGGAGTGGGATACCAGAAGCTAATTCCTTCGCTGACTTTGTCCATCTCTTAAGAATGAGAGATTTCGGAAACTCTTTCAGATTCTCATACTTCATGACATTAATAACATGGCAACATGGGAGGCCCTGTGATTTAAGGAGATTGCATGTGCAATTTATTTCTAAGATACCTTTCATATGGTGGAATAAAACTTGGAACTGAACATGTTCTTCACCGTATGTATGAATTACATACATGCGACTTGTCCCAAATTGTACAGGCTGCGCGGTCACAAGTGAAGCAACCTTATTTATCTCCTCCCTGACTAACCTGAACACTTTGGCGGTGTACAAGTTTGCTGCATGCCGCTCCAAGGCATGAAGATGAGTTGTCAGCACATGTTTCGAATTCTTCAACTGAAAATCTTCAAACACATGTGAATTCCTCAAGCGTGCCAGACCCCTGTCAATAGCTGGGATAACTTCAAACAACTTCGGACCACTCTTGAGAAAGTCCTTGACAAATCTGTTCATGCCCTCACACCGTTGCGTGCTACGCATTCTACCCCAAAAATGCTGTCTACAATATCCTTCGGCCCATTTGTGACGAATCTCATACATA
>QANW01012357.1:699758-790897 GCA_003254865.1 Dryas drummondii
TTGATAGATGGTTATTTGCACCGACAAACAACACTAGAGGCTTCTCATAGTAATTTGTCTTGTAAGTGCTATCAAACAGCACAACATCTCCAAAACAAGTGTAATCCACTAGAGATTGCGAGTCTCTCCAAAACAAGTTTACCAACTTGTTTCCCTCGTCCACACTAAACTTACAATATAAATCGGGGTCACTGTCGACCTTCCCACTCAAGTATGCAAGTGCAGCTTCAATGTCACCCTCAAAAAGGATTTCTCGGCGTCTACAATTCACCTTATTGTACAAATCCTTCATCGTGTAACCAACATTACGATACCCTCCGGCTCGGTCGACCATGTACTCGTATATTTGGCACGTCCTAATTGATACACCTCTCATTGAAGTGGCCTGGAGAAGATCTTCGTCCGGGATAGAGCGGTGTGATCGGATTAGAGGAGCCTCCCGTGGCGTTGCCAGTGGATGGTTGTGGTCCACACAGAATTTCTTCACAACGTAACAATCACTTTTCCTACAGAAGCCAATGCGGAATGCTGCTGGACAATTAACTCGTGTGATGCCCCTGGGACATCGCTTCTTATTCGGTGACTTTATGTACTTGTCAGCTCTTTCACCTTCCTTGTCACAAACCCATAATCTACTACAGAATTTATCCGTCACCGCGGACCATCTCCCATCACGTACCCGAACACCAAATCCCATCGCCGAGGCATAATCTCTGTAAAACTTGTCTGCTTCTTCCAGTGTCAGAAATTCGGAGTCTATAAGGTCATTTTCAGTTAGCTGCTCATAACTTATCCCGTTGTGTTGCAAAATATCACCAAACCGAAACATGTTGTGAGTAGGGGTTGAAGGACCGGGATTATTCTGAGCTTCGTGGGGTGCAGATGTTGAAGCAATTCCGTTACAAACGGTACCCATGTCTCCCTGCTGCAAAATAGATATATTTTTTAAGTAAGCAATTCATGAACTGTCCATTCACATGCAATTCCTTGCAGACGAAAGTGCAATTGCATTTTTAGACCAGTCAATACAATCTACTGTTTGCCAAGCATGTTTTGAAATGCAATCAAATAACATTTTGCACAACTAACAATTTAAAAAAAAATTTGAAATTCCAGTTTCAAGCCAATTATTCAGACAACATAGTACCCATAATTGTAAACCCTACCAAATTCTACCCAACTCACTCAATCGAACCCATTAAACATAAATCCTAAAATTAAACACAAACAACCCATTAACATAAATCTCAAAACATAAATTACTTGTTCCTTAGAGAGAAGATGCAAGAATATAAGCTAGGGGAAGTTTCCTTCACAAACATATTTGTTTCAATATTCAGTTCAGGCGTATGCAGTGCACTCAGCACTGTATTATTCAATGGCACCAACAAAACAAAGTCATAAAAACAGCACGAAACGAGTTCATAAAATCGTAAGCTAAAATGCGACCATGTGATGTAGATTATTATACATATAAATTATATACACATATATGTGATAACCTAAATTTTAATTAAATTGTAGAAGTTAACATAGGTAATATATATTGATAAGAATGTGAAGTTGTAGTTAATAAGAATCAAATATATATTATATAAAGTCACTTCATTTAATCTAAATCTAAATCTCCCGTTTCAAGTCCACAATCACAAAGCAACCTCCTGCTCTTGATTGCATTTGAAAGTTCTGTTTTTTTTTTAACACATCTTTTTTAAGCACAACACAGACACTTCTTGGACAGATATTTTGTTGCTTTTAATTTTTCTTTTCGGACTTGGTATTTACTTTTGTTGTTCAGAAAAATAAAAATGGGTTATTATAAGACTAAATTCTAGCTTTAGTAGGACAAAAAAAGAAACAAAATATTGAATACTATAATCAGTAGTAAATTACCTCCTACTGGGGGCTTTAGTGAGTAATCCCCACGTATGCTCAGTGGGCCTTTAGCTGAAACCACTTAAGAGTTTCTTCGTTTTGAAGATTTTTCAGAGGAAGGGAATCTACAATGTAATTAAGATGTGAGGATCAAAAGTAGTGCGTGTATTTCCATGGAGCAAAAAAGTAATATAGTTTACAAATTTTGATTAAGAGATGCATAAAAGTAAAATCATTTAGTCAAAACAAGATTACTTATTACGTAAAAAGATTAGGTAGAAACAATGTATTAATAGGATAATTTCAATACGAACATATACATCTCACTTGACTGTCTACCATGGCTTCAAAATGTACCATGGGCTTTAAAGTTAAGGTAAAGTACAACTTTCAATTTGTTCTCCCTAAAGCAATACTGTCTTTCAACTAGTGCAAAGTTTAGTTAATGAATATTGACACCAAAAAACGGTGGAAAAGCTAAACAGTGCATGCATTTCCAGTTTATGGATGTCATCATATGAATTGTAGACCCAGCCTACAAGGGTGATCAACAAACCCATAATACGCATGATCTCATACCTTCCAGTTAATTAGAAATATTGCTCTCCACCTGATCAAGTTTCTGAATAATTTCAACGGAACCTCATCATCGTAAAGTATATCTAATTGTAAACCTTCATGGAAAATAAAATAGCCTGACAAATCAGCCCCACTTACTTACTCCTCCCCCCGTTCCAAGATTTTGAAAAGAAAAAGAGCATAAAAACAAACCCCACTTTTCTTTTTCCTTGCACAAATTAAAAAGGAAAAAGGGAAAGCTATAACTATTCACTACAAATGAAAAAACTCTTATTGCCACACGAAAAAAATTGTTCGCAATCAATTACTTGCAAAGGTAGTAATCCTTCATATATCAGAGGTCAAAGAAAAGATGATATTCAGAATCAATAGTAAAGAAATAAAGGTGTGCACTGTGAAAATCCTTCATATATTCCTAAACTGTCCACTCTTTAATAAAACTAATGCATGTAATTGTCCCCTGTGCATAGTCATAGTCAAATTTATTCCTAACAAAAACAAACACACAAAGGAGAACCTAAGAAAAATGAATATACCACAGCTAATCCCTGCTGAGAAATATTTGTCATTCAATGTGTCTTCGCTTCAGGTTAAATTGCTGGAAGTGCCTGTTTCTGAGCCTGCATAAATTAGTTCAAAATCCAAATATTAAATTCATGAAAGAGATAGACAGTTTGACATATGAATAAAACTACAAAATCAAATGTAAACAAATCAAAGCCCTAACCTGGGTGAGAGAGACAGAGTGGGAGTTTTATAGTTTCTGAGAGAGCGAAACTCGGTGAGAGAGAGAGTCTGAGTGAGTTTTCTGGGTTTCTAGGTTTCGAAACTTAGTGATAGAGGGTCTGAGCTTTCTGGTATGATGGGCGATGGACGTGCTAGGATTGGTTTCTGAGTTTTCTGGGTTTTTGGTGGGAGGATGGCGAAAGGGTGCCGACAGGGCGAGGATTGAACGAGAGTGCCAGGACGGCGAGAGAGAGTCTGATCTTGCTGGGATGGGTTTCTGAGTTTTCGGTGAGAGGATGGCGAGATCGAGGGTGGCGAGAGGGCGAGGATTCAGTGAGAGAGTGAGAGACTGAGAGGGCGAGGATTCAGTGAGAAAGTGAGAGACTGAGAGGGCGAGGGCTGCGAGAGAGAGTCTGGGTGAGGCTCAGTTATTTATTTTGAATGGAGAGTGAAATGGGCAGAAATTCTGTGTGATTTGTGAAGTAACCATTTTTTTTGTGCATCCCCCAAGAATGTGGTAACTCAGTCAACATTTGGTAAGATACCAAATCTTGACTAAGAGTTACCACTTTCTTGAGGGATGCATCAAAAAAATGGTAACTTCACAAAACTGCATAAAACCCAAATTACCACTTTCTGGATCTTATATTCAAGAAAATGGTAACTTAACATCAAGAATGTGGTAACCACATACAATGGCAACTGTATACAGACAAACATGCAATTGCATTCTCCGAGTATTAAATACAAGCTCCTGTTTGCCAATCATATTTGAACATGCAATCACAAAATTATATCTTCACCAAACTTACCATTTTCTTGAATTTTTTATGAACTAATGGTAATATTAGCTCAAGAAATGGTAAGTTATCATTTGTTTGAACCAACCATCAAGAAAATGGTAACCAAATCAGCCAACCAAAACACGTTACCAATTTCTTGATCGTTCGAGCAAGAAAATAGTAACTTGATTCAAGAATCTGGTAACTAAGGCCAATCTTGACCAAAGTTACGATTTTCTTGATTTTTTTTTTCTCAAGAAATGATAACTTTTTATCAACAAATGGTAAGTTACCATTTTCTTGATCCAAGTTACCATTTGCTTGAACTAATCCTCAAGAAAATGGTAACCAAATCAGTGGGGCAAAAAACGTTACCATTTTCTTGATCAATAGATCAAGAAAATGGTAACTTATATCAAGAAAGTGGTAACCAAGCCCAAGCTTGACTAAAGTTACCATTTTGTTGATTTTTTCCCTCAAGAAATGGTTACTTTTTCTCAATAAATGGTAAGTCACCATTTTCTTGATCCAACTTACCATTTTCTTAAACCAATGCTCAAGAAAATGGTAACTAAATCAGTGGGGCAAAAAACGTTACCAGTTTTTTTATCGTTCGATCAAGAAAATGGTAACTTGGATCAAGAAAGTGGTAACCAAGCCCATTCTTGACCAAAGTTACCATTTTCTTGACTTTTTTTCTCAAGAAATGGTAACTTTTTGTTAAGAAATGGTAAGTTACTATTTTCTTGATCCAAGTTACCATTTCCTTGAACCAAACATCCAGAAAATGGTAACCAAAGCAGCCAAGCAAAACAGGTTACCACTTTCTTGATCGTTCGATCAAGAAAATGGTAACTTAGTTAAAGAAAGTGGTAACTAAGTCCAATGTTGACCAAAGTTACAATTTTCTTGATTTTTTTCCTCAAGAAATGGTAACATTTTCTTAAGAAATGGTAAGTTACTACATTCTTGATCGAAGTTACCATTTTCTTTAACCAAATATCAAGAAATTGGTAACGGAATCAGTCAAGCAAAATACATTACCACTTTGTTCATCGTTTGTTCAAGAGATTGGTAACTTCGTTCTAGAAAGTGGTAACCAAGCCTAAGGTTGACCAAATTTACCATTTTCTAGATTTTTTTCTCAAGAAATGATGACTTTTTGACAAAAATTGGTAACTTACCATTTTCTTAATCCAAGTTACCATTTTCTTGAACCAAATCTCAAGAAAATGGTAACTTCATCACTGGGCCAAAAAAAGGTTTCGCACTGCAACTGTGTATACACGAAAGGGCAATTGCATTCTCAGAGTGCTAAATACAAGCTCCTGTTTAACAATCAGGTTTTGACATGCAATTCAAAATTACACTATTTGACAAGTCTGGAGACGCGCCAGAGGTTCATTTTTTTTTCAACTTGGGTGGGTTAATTTTATATTTTGGGCGAGGATGGAATTTTTTTGGTTTCAATTTCAATATTTTGTGTTTTAATTTTTTTGTTTTAGTGATTTTCAGTTTTAGTTTTTTGAATTTTAAATTTTGTAGGGGGTTTTTTTTAGATCAAATTTTTTAAGGTATTCAGTATTAACAAGTTTAATTAAAAACCTTATACTAAAAGTCTAAAACTATATACATTACACATTTACATGTGTTTTACATTTTTAATCAATATTGTATCAAAATGTTTAGGCATTCTTGAGTTGGGTAAAATTTGTTGAATATCAAGTACCCAAAAGTGCCAATACATATTTTGCCAATACACATGCTTGTATTTTGCTGCCCCTTTATGTATTAACCAAAATCTTTTTCTGTTTTTTAATCATTGAATAATGCTGTTATAATTGGGATCCTGAGCAGTCCCTGTCGAATCGTTTAAAATCATTTAAACAGATCAAACGCAATGGATGAATTGTCAAAAGAACAAAGCAAATGCCATTTGTTTTTTCAGCCCAACTGATATCCAAAACAAGATTGGAAATCGTAATCAAGTTTTTTCGATGTATAAAACCTCCTGAAACTGATATAAATAAACAAGATTATACATGTCAATTTTTAATGGGATTTGGATGTTATAAATGTTATTTATATTCCATTCTCTCATAAAAATCCATCCATTCAACAAAAATCCATCCATTCATAAAAAATTCCATCCATTCATTTAACTAATCAATATTTGTTCAAATACATGTTCCAAAAGCACGGAGAGTTTCAGAGACCAATTTTGATCCTTGGAGAACATAATGGGACCATTGGAAGTGGTTTGGAAAATATCAGCAACTAGCTTGAACACACTTGGTATGAAATACTAGTCAATCTTCATGTGTTGATTGCTGAGACGTTGCAGACCACACAATGGCAACATACTCTGCCTCTGCAATAGGTCTGGAGGTAAGATTGCTTCTTCACACAATTTTAACATGAAGATATACAGTGAGCGAACGGAACTACCAACCCAATCTGCATTCATTAGTTTGTTTTCATTAATAGAGCCTTTTAGATCCCAATTCAAAAACTTCATGAGATAGCAAAGAAATACATAAGATACCACAAGATACATGATTATTCAATTATAACTGCTGAAAATGGCAACAAAACAAGTAAGAAAGTACTGTGTGACATTTACTAAAGAAATCGGAATATTAATGTGTGATTTAACTTCTCAATGTTATCTGCTATATGATACTTAGGTTATACCAGACAAAAGGATAAAAGAGTAGTACTTATCTCGGTGGTATAAGCTTCTGTGCTTCTTTTCCTCAGTTTGTCATGCTGGTCAATAATTCTGAAAAACAGAGAAAAGAAAAGTGGTAAGCATGCTAAATACTTGCTAAAGAAAAGTGGTAAGCATGCATATACTTGCTAAAGTGGGAGACTTGAATATATTGTGCCCTGGAAGAATTTCATGCTCATATATTGTCTGAACACCCATGCCCAAAATTTTTAACCATGGAATAGATTTAGTCTCTAGTTGTTAAAGTCAAAAGCGGCTGCCAAGTCCATGCCAAAAGTCTGAATTACTAGTGACCTTCCCATTTCTTAGAAAAAACTCACATGAAGGGCCTTCATTTTCTCTTCTCTACCTCTCTACTCCAATTTTTAGTCATGAATTTGACCCCTGCAGCTGATACCATATCTCCATCACAATTCATCATACAATGTTTTTGCAGCATTCTTGTAACAATCTCATAAGAATAAATTCAGTATCACATACAATCATTTACTTCAAAAAAAAAATTATTTAAAATCTTGTAAACAAACATGAGCTGACAAACATAAAGGAAGCATTAACACAGGAGCTCTGCATTTCATGAAACCTAGACGTGTGGAGGTCAATTGTTGAACTCTCAGAGATTAAAATAAATGAATTACCATAAATCTGTTCCTTATGCTCAGTTGCAGTTTGAAACAATCCCGCATTGAATCTCTGAACATATTTTGATGAGTTAAAGATGATGCTATACATAATGCTTCAAAATATGAATTACAATTGAACCACGTATGCAATTCAAACAGGTCGATAACATGTCATGCTATCACAGAATAAAAGAAGAGGTCCAGTGGCATGTTTTTGTATCAAGCACAAAGGTACAAAAACCATTTAAGCAATTACATCTAAGGTCCTATAGCATGTAGTTTTCACTACTTGCAGTGATCTACAGTACCCAAGTACAGGCCCCAAAAGCACGTATCTAAGCATTGTAAAATACTACAATGCTTAGATGGGGAAGAAATCTTTAATGCAAATTTATTATTTAAGAAATAACCAATCAGAAATGGAGCCAGTAAAGTAAGCCAGAAATTGTAATGCCCTACTAGGAATTGGTTGATTACAGGCACTGATCCAATCTACCATTTTCTTCTATTAAAACCTTCAACTAACATATAAAATTGGTCTTTCAATAACAATAGAAAAAAGCATCAACATGAGCAGATTAGAGAAGAGCAAGCACAAGGACATAGGAAATATGCTATCTACACAAATAATAGGAAAAATAAGATGCGGGATTAGCCTTGAACTCCAGAACAAACATACACAACACTAAAACTGCAGACAATTTTTATCTCCCTGATAACATTACATTCAGAGAACGTAACAGTACAGGTAATGCAGGTACACATAGTTGCACATATCATATATTCCTGCATCAAGGCAGCATACAAAACTGTACCCATACATACCAACATGTATCCGGTTTAAGGATAGAAAAAAACATACCAACAGATCTTCCTCCTGGACTCTGTGCTGCTATATGTGAAAACCCAAATCGGGGCAAAAACCAATTACATTTTCTGGCATAGCAAGAAAAACCAATTCCTCTGAAATCCATACAAGTAAGAGAATTTAAATACACAAATTTCAGAAAGCCATTGCAAGGTAATTGACAAGATTGACAATGAGAACGCAATTATACCTCTGTAATGATCCGGTAGCGACCATGACCTGATACATGATCCCCGACAGAGACCTCGAAGCCGCTAGAAACTCAGATCGCCGGCGAAGGGGTTGGATCTGTTCTCCTTTGATTCTCCTCCATGATTGAATTTCAGGACTAAAAGAGGACACCCAGACGATCAGTCTGTCGAGAGGACGATGTCTTGGGTGGTCAGTGTCGCAACTCCGCTGGAGAAGGCGGATGGCCGTCACGAAGTTCAATCGATTCGTCGATTTCGGCATGGTAACTGGTAGATGAATATTTGGCGCCGATTTTGCCAACGTTGCCGCCGGAAGGCTGGGCTTTGATTGGAGAAAGGATGCGGGAGAGAGAGGGTAAAGATTAAGAAGCAAAACTACGTAACATTTTGAAATTGACTTGCTACCTGCTGGCCCATAAGTTTTTTTCTTAACCGTTAGATCAACATTCACTAATCTAACGGCCAAAATCTTGAAGGCATCTAATGCCTGCAGTTATGTTAGAATTTCCGCAAATACACATAACCCAATTGACATTTCAAACTCAGTTCAACTTGCATCTTATGAAAATAATGACTTCTCTATTCTTGATATGATATTGTATGAATTTTTACACAATTATATGATTATACTTTATGTTTCGTTCGCAACTAGGTCATTTATATTTTTATTTAATGAGTGTATAAGTTTAAAATTAAGAAAACTTTATTGTTAGGTTTCTAATTCACATATAATGTAAATCAACCAAACCATGACACAATTAGTATACGAGTTATGTTACTATTGGTAATGTACCATGAGATGGGATAGCTGGCTAGTATTTGACCTGGACACCAAATGCATATGCCATGAACACAATAAAACTTGACTAGATTGCCACCTCTACTGATCAAGTAATATATGGAAAGTTTAAATGAAGCTTAAGGTGCAGTGAGGAGAGAATTACAAGAGTAAATATTGAAGCTTTTCCATATTCCTGAACTTTTGATGGCAAATGCTGAAGGCTTCCCAGCCAACAAATGCAATGCTGTCTCACTATTCGTATCACGAGCCACTGCAAGCTCCGGGTAGTCGTGAAGCATTTTGAAGGCTAATACTGTATAGTAAAAACCAACAAAGATAGTTAATTTGAGATCAACTAAGTACTTTTGTACAAATCCTGCACATATATGTGACTTATTAATGGTAAAGGGATGAGCATTTGAGCGAGTTATAAACTCAAATGTCTAAGGTCTTAATTACATGCATAAAAACATTCGAGTTTAACTTGTACTTATAATGGTTTTCGAATGATTGTGTTAAAGTTTCTGAGCCTAACTTATCCTAAAAAATCAGTTTTTTAGAGGAAGATACCCATGCAACTGTATGTATCATGCTCCCACTCGGCAGTTCCCATCCAAATGGGTTAACTATCGATCGGGCCCAAATGCCTAGGAATACACTAAGCTCTGATACATATTAAAGCCCCATGAACCTAACTCGATCATCCTTAAAATCTGGCTTTAAGGGAAGAATTGCCCAAAGCTTATACACTGTACACCCCATCTGTTTCATGTATGCACATAGTTTTTACCGTACGGTCTTCTACCCAATGCGGAGTAAGTTGTAAATATTTTTACCCAAAATCAATTTCATCCTCTTCTTTTATGAAAAGGATCCAATGGACTGAGAAAAGTAAAACATGTTAAATAACATGCATGCTAATTACCATATAATTCATTGGTGATGGAAGTGAAAAATATGCCAGCTCGTTCCCCTTGGTCGACATCTTTGATAAGTTTAGGGTATAGATACAACGCCATCTCACCACGTCCAAATAAAACGGCAAAATAAAGCGGTGTCCTTCCTTGACCACCTCGAATATCTAGCAGCCTTGGATTCATTTGTAGCATAATATTAGCCACTGGTACAGTTCCAGCTGCAACAGCGCAACTAAAGGCTGTATTCCCATTTTGATCTTGCAATACCAAGTCGTCTTTGTTTAACAATTTCAGCAACTTCTCCACAAAGTGAACATGTGTTGCTCCTGCAGCGACATGAAGAACAGTCTGCCTTCCTCTTATGATATTAGCACGTAAAATAGTCTTATCTTTATCTATGATTAGTTTAGCCGCTTTCCAGTCTCCTCTTGTTGCAGCGTAGAATAGTTTCACGCAGTCTTCGAAGAACCATTTGTTGTTTCTCGATTCCGCTGTAAAGATTTAAAATATGCACGAATATATAATGTCAATATGCATGTAACACAAGATATATATGGTCCAACATTTCTCTGCATGCGCCACATAAAAGAAATTAACAACTCTGGAAAACAATATTAATGAAAGTTCGGTACGTAGAACGTACTGGTAGACGCTGGGAGGCTGGGTGGCAGTGTCGCTAGCTGCAGCGGGGACGACAATGGTTGGAAACTTGGGTGGAACGGCGGAGGTGGACCAGTAGTGGTGAGGTGAGACTGTTCTACTGAGAATGTGGTTGTTTAGATGTAGGGTTAGTAAGAGAACATGTTTTTGGTTAATGAGTTAAAGGGTTTAGAAAATAACACTTGTCAACATTTTATTTGACCACCCAGGACAAGAGGGTCCTCAAAAAACCTAAATAAGGAAATTAGTATATATAAAGGTATATACCATTTCTGCAGAATTTCGTGTGTTTTTCTTTAGGCTTAATTACTTATTTACCAAAAAAAACTGTAATTTATTTCCACATTGTCACCTAAAAGTTTTTTTGTTTCAGATCACCGTTTATAATTTACATTCATGTTCAATTTTATCTTGTTCCGTCAACAACTCTGTTAAAAATGCTGACTTAGCCGTTAAAGCTGACGTGGCGCGCTGGATGTGCACAACGTGTCACATCTTTTTTTGTATTTTCTGATTTTTTTTTCTTATTTTTATAAACTTTGAAAGTTAATTAAAAATAGCTCTGAACTCAGAAAAATACACGAAAAATTTCAACAAACTCGTCTTGACTAGTACTAATTTACTATGGGGTTAAAATATCAATTTAGGAAGTCCAAATTTATTTCTAGAAAATTAACATACTCTAAACTCTTTGGAAATTTATAGAATAATCTCCCAAACTATAAAAAATACAAGGTCTGCACCGTTAGTCTTCTAAAAACTAACAATACTTTTTTCGTGAACACTTGCTACCCAAAAGACCTCTTGGTCTTAGAAAAAAATAAATTTCCCTCTATAAAATAAATTCTAGAAAAATTCAAGAATTTCTTTAAAGTCTCGAAATAATTCTCAAAAATAGGCTTTTGGTAATTTCTAAAATATTTTTGAGAATTCGTCCGAGAGTTTACGAAAATTCTAGAATTTATTTAATCGAGGGAAATTTATTTTAATTTTTTAGAAATAAATTTGGACTTTCCAACTTTTTTGAAAATCTTTAGAGGGTAAATTGGTAATTTAACCCTATAGTAAATTAGTGCTACTCAAAACGAGTCCGTAGAAATTTTCCTTATATTTTTCTGAGTTCGGAGTTTTTTTTAATTAATTTTCAAAGTTTATAAAAATAGGAAAATAAAAAAATCTGAAAATAAAAGCAAAGATGTGACACGTGGCACACATCCAACGTGCCACATCAGCATTAACGGCCACGTCAGCATTTTTAACAGAGTTGTTGACGGAACAAAGTAAAATGAGACACGAATGTAAATTACAGGTGGTAATCTGGGACAAAAATCCTTTCAGGTGACATTGTGGGAATAAATTACAGTTTTATATGGTAAATCGATAATTAAGCCTTTTCTTTATCCAAACACACGAATATATGTTGGCAAAAAAAAAAACACACGAATATATTTTTTTTTATATCCAAACAAAACGAGCCTTTTAGCTAAAAAAAAAAAAACAATCCGAGCCTTATTAATTGAGTAAACGGTGGGAGGAAGAGAACTTACGAATATGTCTAGGAAGGGACGCTGTTATACAAGAAGCTGACACCCTGGGCGAAGGGGGTAAGCTAACATCTATATCACAGATCTCGGGTGCATCCTCTGGTTGAGACTTGAAATGTTGTTCTGCCATTTCTGCGGATAACATACATACCATTAAAGAAACAAGTTAGTTTTTGTAAGAATTCTAACTTATGTCGAGTTAATTACCATTCAATATAGATTGCTAAACTCTCAAATTGTTAATTTCTGTTTCTTAGATAAGAATATTCAAGCACTTGATGCAGACCAAAAAAATGTCAATACATTTGTAAGAATCAAAGCATATATGTAAAAAATGTCAGTTTCTTAAATTTTCATCCAAGGGTTGCTTATATATATACATATATACAGTCTAATTAACTTGTAATTTCTTCACTCTTTCAAATGTGGCAATTGATTAATGAAAATTTGTGACACAGACACACACACACATATATATATAAGTTCAAGTACCGAGATGTCTAATTGTCTAGAGTTCATGTGCGGTACGTTGTTCGCATTGCAGGTTATAAGAGAACATTCAAATGTTAACAAGCAATTATTGCAATGTCAACATTCCGCTACATATTATGTTGTGAGCCTAAATAGATGGTTAGCGTTTTATTATTTTGGTTACATTAAAGGGAATCGAATTCTGAATGCGTTCTATTATTTTGGTTACATTAGAAGGAATTGAACTCTGAATCTATTTTAATCCTAACCCTTATCGATCTCACTCACCCTCACCACTTGAGCTAACATCAAAAACTTGATTAGCGCTTTATTATTTTGCTAATCAATTAACTTTAGAATTTATATATATATTATAATTTCTTAGTACAAACAAATAACTTAGAAAACTTGTACCAAATAAAAATGAATAAGTTAGAAAACCAAGTTGTTCATCCATAATATATTATGCTGACAAGAAAAATCCCATTATATTATTTGAAATGCTTTAACCCATGTTGGGGTCTTTCTTTGGACTGATGTTTTTGATACCGTGTATTATGACACTTCTTGATTAATAACGTACATAGCTTGTCTTTCGAAAGAAAAAGAGAAAAAAAACAAAAAAACAAAAAAAAAAAACTGATTTTTTTTTTTTTAAATGCTTTCACTGATTAAAAATATATATTTAAAAAAAAAAAATGATTTTTTTTTTTTTAAATGCTTTCACTGATTAAAAATATATATTTAAAAAAAAAAACATGATAGCTATACACAATCTCTAACAATATTATATAACTCAAAAGATCAAACTGCGACAAAGCTGATAGTAGCTAGAAAATTCCTACCTATATATTTCGTTTTCCAACACAAAAATTGTATGCTTTCGGTTATATAGTGACTGCTTTCGGCTTTCCTATGACCAATGTTGTAAGAAACATGAATTTTCTGTGAAATTGTTTGGTTTCTTATGGTTATGGCCTTATGGGGAAGGGCATCTTCACATGTTATTGGTAATAAGATAAGTTGGTATTAATTATATCCACCAATAAGATATAAAATTAGGATACTGCAAATATTCTATATTCGTGATAAGACTAATCATAAGAACGATAATAATAATAACATATATATCGATGACCGTGATGATCACAGAATATAATCTATCAAAGAGGACAATACTTTAGGTCCCCGTCCACCAATGAAGATCCATCCTTACCCATTGCTGTGACCCAAAATATTGTCACACCCGGCACATTTTAATAAAAACCCTCTTTAAATAAATTAGTAAAGTGAGAAAATTACAAAAATGATCCACTTATTATTCGTTAAGTCTTGTTTTGGTTCATAAATTTGTTTAAGTTCTATATTAGTGTACGAATTGTCTGATGTGTTCCATTTTTGTCCAAATCGGACAAAACCGAATAATTTTGCCCTTACGTGTTATACCAATGAGTTGATATTTAGGGACAAAATTGTTTATTTTGGACCAAAATGGAACACATGTATCAGAGAACTTAAAAATATTTGTGGATCAAAACAAAACTTAACGAATAATAAGTAGATCATTTCTGTAATTTCCTCTTAGTAAAGTACTCATAAGAACAAAAAATGTAGGTTCTTTAACTAGACATACACCTAAAAAAATAAGCTAAATGACATTTTGTACACGTATGTAAGCGCAACCGTCAGCATAAAAAAAATTGTCGAGCGCTCAGTAGATGTATCTATGTATTTGCATATGCAGTTTTTATGCATTTTAGCCAATTTTAAGTTGCAGCTGTAGTGCATATATTGAGCTAATTTTTGAGTTGCATTTGTAATTTTGATTTGCAGACACATTCTACAACTGTAGAGCACTCGTCGCTAATTTTGTCCTGTAAGATATATTCATAGATTATTTTACATGACAATAAAATGCTACATAATATTACTATCATATATAATAATTTTTTAAAACTACTTATCTTAGTTTACACAAATTTTTTTATTTCACTGTTATTTTTTGACCAACGTACGTACGTAGGCTCAAAAAGTTTGAGCAAAAAATTATGAGTTAATCGAAACAAAATGATTCCTAAACTATAAAACATTTCAAATTATCTCATTAACTGACAAAAAATCTACGAAATGGTACATCTGTTAAGAATTCCATCAAATAGACTGTTAAATACTACGTTGGACGTAGTCCACTTAGCCTCCTTAAACACTAATTCTCATAATATCTAACCACAAAATAAGCCTTTGCACTATATAAGATTCAATTTGCTTTGGGTGAGCAAAAAACCATAATTTCAATGGCTAAATACGTTGTTTTTAGCCTTTAGAACAAAAACTCAATTTTTTAAATTTATGGGGCTAACTATTTCATTCACAAATTGGGGGGGGGGGGGGAGTGGTGGGCCCATATCAAAGTTAGGTACCACGTGTCGTCGTGGAATGGGCATAAAATTATTTTAGGGTCAAACCCAATAATTTTTTTCCCCTACCAATCAATGTCATGTCATTCAAAATGTCAGGTGGATTACATCCAGCGTGACACTTAATGGTCCCTTTGTCAGAATCTCTAACAGATGAACCATTTCGTATGTTTTTGTTAGTTAATGGGAGAATTTGAAATGTTTTATAGTTTATGTACCAACTTAAAATAGACTTTATAATTGGTGGATATAAATGTACTTGAGCCAAAAATATTTATACTTGAATATTATTTATAGATTGCACAGAAATGTAACATGTTTACCAGAAAAATTAGGTGAGAGAAAATAAAGAAATCCTTATTTGGCAAAAATTAATCTCATCCAACTAAGAAATTAATATGTCAATACCTATTTGGCTCCAATTACAAACTTGTGTGCATTTCATTCCTTAAATAAGGAGCCAAATCCTAACTGATCACTGGTCATTGACTCGCCCCGTGAGTCTATTAGTGAAAGACAGTCAGGACTTCTCACCGGCGTTAACCTCGTGTTTGGACAATCTTTGTGTTGGGTTTTTTCACTGTTGTAAAAGTGTTTGTTTGAAGAGTTTATTTTATTAAAAATGCCAAGTGCAACAATTTTATTGGGCCACGCTAACACTAAGGAAGAGTAAGTCATCACTAGCATATTTGAAAGAGTCCCGCCAATTAGGAAGTTATTGTACGTGACCTTATCACTAAATATTATGCTAATGTGAAAAAATTATTGAATGAGATTGTAACATTAGGTGGCTTAATGATGTGATATTATCAATATACTTAAATTATAACATTTTTACAATTATTAATAATTAAAATTCTAAACTCTAAATAATACCCTTATAAATTATATACATGTTATAGTTTTACTTTGAAAATACCAAATAATATTATAGTCATATACAATAATTTTTCGGCTAATTCAACCATCTCACTTTAGTATGGTCACTTACGAAGATATATAAATATAATATATATATATATAGAAGGAGAGGAAAAATCAGCCTCCTTTTTTTTTTTTCCTCTCAGAAAAAGGTTAGAAGGGGAGGAGCAAGCTATAGTGTTGGGTTACAAGCCACCAGAAATCTTTTAAACCCAACAAAAAACAAAAGGAAGAAACCATCGAAAAGCCAAGAGAAGCAAAACTTACGGGCAGATCCGAGAGAAGAATTGATCAGACGGAGGAGATGGTGACAGAATGGCCGGGTGGCCCGGGCTATATATGTAGCAAACAGGCGGTTGAGTGTACGAGAAGAGAGAGAGAAACTGAAAACAGTCAAGAACATGTCTGTGAGAACCTCTTATACCATCAAAGGTTTATATATTGATTGCATTTTGTCTATTAATCATACACAATTCATGATATTTATATTCCATATGGCCCATACCGGATACAAGATTTATTATATATATACAAAGGATAAGAATCATAAGATATGTTGATTAATAATTACTACACCGTACTAGAGTCTATATGTAATTGAAGAATAATTAATGGCACCAAAAAAAAAAAAAAAAAAAAAAAAAAAAAAAAAAAAAAAAACAAGAAGAAGAAAAAGAATATAGCCTAAAAGAAGAGCATAATTGCAAGACGAAGAGAGAACTTAAAACTAACTTAGGAAAAATTAAGTAAAAATTTTTTAGCTGCTCTAGTTCCTCCAAACACCATTTTTCTAGATCATTTTTTGATAATTAAAGCTAGCGTTTGAGTTTCTAGCTCTATCAAACCAAAAAACAAAAACAAAGATAGCGTTTGAGTTTAAGAACGACGTACGAGCATAAAATGAAGTATATGGATTTGGCTAGCTGTTTGATATTTGAGAAAATTAAATGCCTGGTAAAACAAATGAAACAGCATATATAACATCCATAACTGCATGCAGAATATCTTCGTAAATCGTAATTGCATTTAAACTCCAGTGAAGGCTTTTCTGATACACATACATATATAACATCCATATATAACTGCAGAATATCTTCGGAATTATTGATCAACATTGAGGAGGCCATGCATGTATATATATATATATATATATATGCACGTACGAAACACAAAGTAAAACAATAATCAGAACTCGTATGATATATGCAAAATTAGTTTCTGAGAAAAAAGAAAATTATACCTGGAAATTCAGGGGTCCTTTGGACAACTTAGGATCACCTGCAAACTGCTACTTAATGCTCTTGGTCTACACAGTTTTGTCCGTCAAGCGTATCACCTTTCGAAAAAACAAACAAAAGATGCGATCGAATAGGTGTAAAACTACTATTAATATTTACTACTATATATATATATATATAGTCTAGTACCAAAAAAAAAATTTACTTCTAGTCAATTATTGAGCTACCACGATATATGAGTTCAAGTAGCATCCCGAATCCGGTGACGGCACACTGATATTGTAGAGCTATCAAGACAACTATTTGAACTTTATTTGGTATTGGAACAATATATAGTACTTTCCTTAAAAAAAAAAAAAAGAAACAAAAAAAAACAAAACCTCATAGAAATTAAGCTTAAATTTCATCAAGAGACACATCGCGGTTTTTTCTTTTTTATAACTGTACTAGAACAAATCAAGAAAATAAATACAATATATCTTTACGTACTTCTTCTCCTAAAAAGAAATAGTCTTTACTTGCACAGCTTCTTGCATTATAAAAATCTAGCAGCCTTACGCAAATTAAGTTAAAATCAATCCCAATCAAGGGTTAAAATAAAACAAAGAAACGAAAATAGATTGTACTCATTTCTCTTGTCCAAGGATTATTATATTTATATTTTACCTATTATTGTAAGAGGAATCTTAGAAACCATTGTCATTCTTCAACTGCAATATATATGCAAGTGCACATAAAATTAGGCTTTTAATGTTTGGAATACATAGATTAACTTTCAAATTTACTAAATTACCCCTAATTAATTTTCAAATTTACTTAATTACCCCTGCTTAATTAATCCAATTGTTTGTTCCTACTTGCCTCTTGAATAAGAACAATGACATACTTTGTAATTATAAGAGAATTCTTGAGTGTATGTTAATCATAGGTAGCTAAAATTTTGAATTTAGACATATTACAATTAAAAAGTCAATGGGGTTTGAAGCTTGAAAAATAGAGTTTGAGTCAACATTTGTATAACTTAGAATACTTGCATAAACACTTTATCATACAATTATAAATAATAAAATATCTAACTTAACTTTATAATTTGAATGAACAAGCCGAGCTCAAGCTTGGTTCATCAATTTGTCTCCTAATAAGATAAAAGATATTTATGAGCTGAACGTACACCAAAACTCAAATTTGACTTGTTTCTTAAATGAACTTAAATCTTAAATCGATTTGACTTAATTTTTTTATGGGCCAAGCTTAAACAAGCTAGGTTCGAGCCAACCTCGAGAAGAAATCAAGTTGTATATCGAGCCTATTACAACTTAATTCGCACTGGCGCACCACCACTCCACCACTCCACCGACAGTCTTGATATGTTCAGACAAGAGATCAGACCGGTATTCACAGCTCAATGAGTCTTTAATTACAACTTAATTACCGTCCTCGATTTTCGGATGCATAATCTTAATTAATTTGTCTATTTTGGTGAGTACTGCTATGAAAGTCTGGCTAACTGATATTGTGTTTTTAGACTTGTATTTTTTGGCAGGTATCTTATATTGGATGTATTAAGATGTAGAAATATTTACTGATGAACCTATATATAGGAAAATTATCTTTGGATGTACCTAAGATCTTTGAAATTCATTTATTTCTCTCAGGCCGGCTTGGCCTGTTGTAGTTTTTGGTTGGACTCTTCTGCTATCTAAAAAGGTTTGGCATTTAAGCTCCTTAACATGATGATTGCTGCTGCTAGCAATGAAGCTTCGTTCGTTGTGTACAAAAACGAAAAGAACAAAGTTTTTTTATGTTTATATCACAAAAATAAGAACAAAAGCCCAAATAATTAGCATCTTTTACAGACCATGCACCTTCTTGGACATGTGTGTTCATATATATGACTACGGACATGAGAACTTCTTTAATTAAATCAGCCCTTTGTTTTACATAAATCTATACAGATAATTAATTTCTTAAGTAAATATGTCCTACACATGCAGTTTGATATCAGCAAGTCAATTATTGGAGCCTATAGGAAAAGCCATCGGTGGGAAGAGTGTAATGATAGACTGCAGGGTTTTAAAATTCTCTTCTGTCTATTAAGGCAAACAAATTTAATGAGGGGTTGATTGGGGAAAACATAATTTTTTTTCTGTTTTTGGTCGAAACATAATTGAAATTTTCATTAAATTAAAGGCGATGATTTTAACATACCAATTTTGTGCGTTTAAACTCATTATTTTGTTTTTTTACCTTTGTTGAAGGAAATCGAGCTTAGAATGGAATGTTGATTCTGTCAATATTGTATATAATTACTTTCCTTGTTTGTAAATAATTTAGCTTGATCATAGGAACCATATTGGGATGTTTCTGTACCTATAAGTTTGTGGCTCTGCCTCTTGAATAATATAACAAATCAATCACATATCATTTTCTTACATGGTATCAGAGCATTGATCTGGGCAATATACAAAACATTACAAAACCCTAGCCGACCTCCATGGAAGAAAGCAAAACATCGGGCACGGCTTCGGCAACCAAGTGGGATAATCCCAATCATCAACTATACCTTCATCATTCAGACCAACCCGGTGCTATTCTTGTGCCGCAGCCCTTGGTTGAAGATAATTACAGCACATGGAAACAATCCATGACCATGGCCTTAACGGTCAAGAACAAAATCGGACTCATAGATGGTTCGATCAAGGAGCCCAGTGGAAAGGATCCAAATGAATGGCAACAGTGGAATCGTTGCAATAATTTGGTTCAAACTTGGCTACTAGGGTCGATGTCAAAGGACATCGCCAGCAGCGTGATTAATTGCAAGAATGCTAGACAGATGTGGGTGGAATTGCAGGAAAGATTCTCACATGTGAACGTGGTTCAACTGTTCAATATCGAGAATGAAATTCATGATTGTGTGCAGGGAAGTATGTCCGTGGGATCTTACTTTACGAAATTGAAGGGACTATGGGATGAGCGTGATGCTCTGTGCACATTTCCGACCTGCACTTGTGGATCGGTCAAGGAAGTGGCTGCATACTTGGACACGCAAAAGACCATGAAGTTCCTCATGGGTCTCAATGACTCATATGCAAGTGTTCGTAGCAACACATTGCTGCAAGATCCTTTACCCGCAGTGAACAAGGCATACTCTCTAGTCCTGCGGCATGAGAAGCAATCGGAAGTGACAGCGGGCAAAGCTCAGGCACAACCGGATGCAGCCGTGTTTGCCGTGAAGAATTATAGCCGTGAATCCGAAGGAGGAAAGGGAGAATTGAAGTGTACCAAGTGCAACAAAACAAACCACACTGCCAAGAATTGCCGTGCACACCTAAAATGTGCATTTTGCGGATGGAAGGGTCACACAGCCGAGTATTGCCGCAAGAAGAAGGCAGCGGCTGAGGGCGAGTTTGGTGCAGTGATCTCCAAAGGGAACCAAGCAGCAGCGTGTATGACAGAGAGGAAAGAGATGAAATTCCCATTTACCGTTGAAGAGTGCAAACAAATATTGAGTGAGCTGCAAAATAGGACCTCCTCTGCTAATCACGTTGGTAATTCCACAACCCATGAGCTTTCAGGTAAAGCCTTTTCACTTAACTCTAATGGCAAACAGAGTACTTGGATTTTAGACAGTGGCTGCACGGATCATATGATCTATGATTTCAATCTGCTCTCTCACTCGCGACCGGTCACTAATCACACAGTAGAATTGCCGAATGGGTCAGTGGCACCAGTGACCCACATGGCACAGTTGCCTTGTTTCCCAATTTGATTCTTGAGAATGTTTTGTGTGTCCCGTATCTCACATTGAATTTGATTTCAATTAGCAAGTTAGCCAATTCATCTTGTATAACCATTTTTCTGAACCAATTTTGTATCATACAGGACCTACGTTCGGGGATGATGATTGGGACGGGAATTGAACGGGAGGGCCTCTACTATCTCGATCGAGCCAAGAAAGGAACATGCAATCAGGCGCAAAAATCCAATCCAACCCTTTGGCACCAACGTCTTGGACATCCATCTACTAGAGTTCTTTCGTTATTCTCTTTTCCAAACTTGAAATATACCTCTTGTGATACCAACATGTGTTCAATTTGTCCTTTGGCTAAACAGACAAAACTTCCTTTTCCTTCCAGTTCAATTACATCTCATTCTAGTTTTGATTTAATTCATATTGACATATGGGGTGGTTATAAAGTTGCTTCGATTTCAGGTGCAAAATATTTTCTTACCATTGTTGATGATTACACTAGATGCACATGGATTTATCTTATGAAACACAAATCTGATGCTAGGAATCTTCTAGTTAATTTCATCAATATGGTTGCCACTCAATTTGATTCCAAAATTAAGATCATCCGTAGTGACAATGGTCCTGAATTCAACATTGGAAACTTCTATGCTGATAAAGGTATCATACATCAAACTAGTTGTATTCATACACCACAACAAAATGGGGTTGTTGAAAGAAAACATAGACACTTGTTAAATATGGCTCGTGCCTTGCTTATTCAGGCTGGGCTTCCGAATCGTTTTTGGGGGGATGCTATTCTCACTTCCGCATATCTCATAAATCGAACACCTACTCCTCTTCTTAAGGGCAAAACCCCGTATGAAAAGTTGTTTCACAAACCTCCCAGTTACTCACATTTGCGTGTTTTTGGTTGCCTGTGTTTCACTTCTACTCATGCACAGACTCGTTCGAAATTTGATCCACGAGCATCTCGGTGTATTTTTCTGGGATATCCTTATGGCCAAAAAGGATATCGCGTTTTTGATCTTAGTCAGCAAAAGGTGCTTGTTTCTCGTGATGTGAGTTTCTTTGAAAATGTGTTTCCTTTCTCACTTCCTCACCAATCCGCTGCGTCACCACATCATCAAACTTTACCCACAATTTCTTCTCCTAGCCTTGACCTGTTATTCCACTTTGACATGGACAATACAGCCCATTTGCATTCTCCTCCTGATGGGCCCACTTCACTCACTGGCCCACATGACCACACTTTACTACTCACACCCAATACAGATCTCACCGATCTGCCTTCTCCATCCTCTGTTGTCGCCTCTTCTCAACCGACACCTGCATCTACATCATCTTCATCGCCTCCACCATCTCCGTCGCCTATCTCTCCTTCGCCCACACCATCTCCGTCGTCCACCTCTCCCAACCAAGCTCCGCGCCGTGGCAGTCGCGCCACCAGGCCGCCTGCCCATTTGCAAGATTTTCATCTCGAGACTCGCCTCCCTTCACGGCTCGTCCCACCATCATCCACGCACTCGGTCACTCGTTCAGGTACGGCTCACCCAATCTCTCAGTCCTTGTCTTATGCTCAAATTTCTCCTCCTCACAAAACATATCTTGCTCAACTTACACTTCTTAAAGAACCCACGAGTTTCTCTCAGGCCGTTCAAATTCCACAATGGCGTGCCGCCATGAAGTCTGAGATTGATGCCCTCCAAGCTAATGGGACTTGGAGCTTGGTGCCGTTGCCACCTCATAAACGACCGATCGGCTGTAAGTGGGTCTACAAGGTAAAATTGAAGGCCGATGGCATGGTCGAGCGCTATAAAGCCCGCTTAGTGGCCAAGGGCTACAGCCAGGTCGAAGGCGTTGATTACCGGGAAACCTTTGCCCCGGTTGCCAAACTGGTGACCGTTCGTGTCCTTCTTAGTGTGCATCTCTGCGTGGTTGGCATCTCCACCAATTGGATGTGAACAATGCGTTTTTACATGGCGATCTTCATGAGGAGGTGTTCATGTCCTTGCCTCCTGGTTTCGGACGAAAGGGGGAGAATCGGGTCTGTCAATTGCACAAGTCGCTGTACGGTTTAAAACAGGCATCTAGGCAGTGGTTTATCAAGTTGTCTACTGCTCTCAAAGCCGCTGGATTCCAACAGTCACGATCCGACTATTCTCTGTTCGTCCGACGTCGTCAAGGTAACTTCCTAGCGCTGCTTGTATATGTTGATGATGTCATACTGGCAGGGAACAATTTGAAGGATATAGAGAACACGAAAATGTTCTTGGCCAACCAATTCAAGCTTAAGGATTTGGGGCAGTTGAAGTATTTTCTCGGCATCGAAGTTGCCAGATCACGGCATGGAATCAGTTTGTCACAACGCAAGTATGCCTTGGAGATTTTGGATGATGCTGGATTTTTAGGTGTCAAACCTTCTCGGTTCCCTGTGGAACAGAATTTATCACTCACACAGTTCAATGGAAAATTATTAGATGATGCTTCGGCATACAGAAGAATGGTGGGGCGGCTGATATATTTGACCATAACTAGGCCGGACCTGACTTATGCCGTGCATGTACTGAGCCAGTTCATGGATAAGCCACGGCAACCGCATTTGGAAGCAGCCCATAAAGTGCTTAAGTACATTAAGCATACACCAGGTCAAGGTATCGTACTACCATCTACAGGGTCACTCCAATTGCGGGCATTCTGTGATGCCGATTGGGCACGTTGTAAAGACACAAGGAGATCAATCATGGGGTACTGCATTTTACTTGGGCAAGCACCGGTCTCTTGGAAGACTAAGAAACAAACAACGGTTTCGCGTTCAAGTGCGGAGGCCGAGTATCGTTCAATGGCTACCACTTGCTGTGAAGTGACATGGTTGAAGAGCATTTTGAAGGATTTGGGAGTTGATCACACGCAGCCAGTAGCCCTGTTTTGTGACAATCAGGCGGCTTTACACATAGCATCAAATCCGGTGTTTCATGAGAGAACCAAACACATAGAGATAGATTGTCATCTGGTTCGAGAGAAAATCCAAGAAGGGATGATCAAGACAGCTCACATTAGAACTGCAAATCAGCCGGCCGATTTGTTCACTAAGCCATTAAGCTCGACACAGTTTGAAGTGCTACTTAGCAAGTTGGGTGTCATAAACATACACTCCAACTTGAGGGGAGTGTTGAAGGAAATCGAGCTTAGAATGGAATGTTGATTCTGTCAATATTGTATATAATTACTTTCCTTGTTTGTAAATAATTTAGCTTGATCATAGGAACCATATTGGGATGTTTCTGTACCTATAAGTTTGTGGCTCTGCCTCTTGAATAATATAACAAATCAATCACATATCATTTTCTTACAACCNCCTGCCTCTTGAATAATATAACAAATCAATCACATATCATTTTCTTACAACCTTGATAATTAAGCAAATAAAAGAGGAAAAAAAAAGTATAAGTGTACAAACAGGAGTGCAAAAATTACTATCCTAAACCAATAGTATAATTTTCTGTGGTTCTTAGTGGCACTTGACAGAAGAATAATAAAAAATTCACAAAGAGAAGACGCGTACAAAAAGGGGAATACCTGGACAAGCAAGAAGACGGAAGAAAACAACGTGCGTGGCTTTGTTTGAGACTTCGAATTATTGAAACAATTAACTCATGTCGATTAGCGTTGTTGTTTATCCGCCTGACTACTTATTAATATTTCAAATCTTGTCAGAGCCACTATGCAATAAAAAAATTGATCATATGAAACAAAGTTTTTTCGTAGACCCAAAAAGTAAGAGAACAAATCGCCGGTCTTGTACAATAAATGTATTGATGACAAAGAATAATGGACAATGAAAGTAAAATTGGCACACAAAAAATTATTTATTTTTAAATTAATTTCTCTCTCAGCATAATGATTTATATATATTAGACTATTAGTTGTAAAAAAGTTAATCATAATTAAATATAAATACTACACATGACACATGATAGGCTCATAATAAGATAGTAAATTTGTTCTAAAAAATTAAGCGGAGCATTTGATCGATTTAATTTTTGCATATTTTATTTAGAGGGCCAATATGAGGAATAAACCTAACACACTCTTCACTCAGCCCAATACTTAACTTTCAGAACAAAAATTTTACCAAGCGCTTTATAAGAACTGCCGAACACTCAGCAGTTACAGATGCGAGCATGCAGCCTGTATCTGTAACCTAAACACATGTATTTGTACCTTAAACACGTGTATTTTTATCATAAAAAATACATATACAAGCTCAAAATATCCTTAAAAGTGCAAATGCAACTCCAAAATTAACTTCAAATGCTCAAAAAACCTATAAATACATGTAGATATAGATGCATATGCAAATGCAAATGCAGGATACCGTGCATCTGTATCTAACAAGCTCTCGACAAGAATGTCAGGCACTTGGCAGCTTTTTTTACACTGCTCATGTACATACAAAATAAAATGTCCTCTAACTTAATTTTGTTTTCATGTGAATTTACACTTAAGAACAATTTATTATTAATTTTATGGACTAGTAAGGGAAAATTGAGCTTTAAAGTATCGATCTCTTTTCTTCTTCTAAAATTTTTTAAAAAGAAATTGACTTCGAGTCTTGATGTAGCCTTTAGCTTTCAAGTATGAAATGAAGTAAAACAAGGTTGGACGTGCATTGCAACTCCCAAGATAAGAGACAGGGGGGCGCATGGGGTACTCCCGAGAGAGTGATCCCGGGGGGAGCACGAACGGCATAAAGAAGGTCTCATAGGTTGTTTAACCGGCTCGCCATTCCGATAAGGAATGGAATAAGAGCCAACCTAATAGATATCCCCGAAGGTAAGCCAAAGCCCTAAGGGTTGGTACGAGAAATGGAAGGAAAAGAGCACTCTAATAGGGAGGTATCTTACGGGCTTAAACTATCGTTTAAAGCCCTTATTTTATCCCTCTGAGTCCTTTCTTAAGGAGAAGCTAACGAGATATTATAAGGCTTCTTTTCGCTTTTTCTTCAAGTTCAAATTGCATAAGTGACCAGTGAACCTTCAGCTTAAAGAACCCTGATGTCCAATTTCGCATTCAGCGATCTACATCTTGGGGTGCTGCTAATTCTGAAGAAAAGACGACACTTGTTACTCTATGGCCGGTTAACGGATTCGCGAGGGCTACTTTTAGCTTGGGGTAAATTCTAATTATTTCATAAATTTGGCACGTACAAGGAGCATTCTATGAACTCCAAGTCCAATTAATCAGTTAAAACTATTTGACCAAAAATAAAAAAAATCAGTTAAAACTTAAAACTATATGTGGTGATAACCTTCCTCACCGGCCTATACACTGCATGTTTACAAATTTGCACAACACCCCCCTTTTTTATGAACAATAAATCAGATATGAGAATCCCAAGAACTAAGTCTAAGCTCATTTAGGGCCCGTTTGACACTGTTTCTTATAAACACTTTTATTTAGTAGCGCTTTTATCAGAAACACTTATGTTAAGAAACACATATAAATTTTTATAAAACTTTTAAATTGTTCATGTAAAAGCACTTGAAAGTGCTTCTTGAGGAAGCACTTGTCAAGTGCTTCTAAAAAAACTCTTTAGAAGCGTTTTTATAACTCAGAAGCACTTTTAATTATTTTTGTCAAACGCTACCAAAAACGCTTTTACTAATTTGAAAGCGTTTTTGACAATTTTAAAAGCAGTGCCAAACGGGCCCTTAATTGGATTGAGAGAGTTGAAAACAAAGGGCCGGGCCGGGTTTTATTTGATTTTATAGTTAAATTACTTGAATATAATATTGTCAAAAAAATATGTATTTGTCAAAAAAATTACTTGAATAAAATTGTGTGAGAAGAAATTGAGCAAACACATAGTTTTAAATTTTTAAATTATGTATTAAACCTAATCATCTCAAATTTATAATTAATATTCCATCAAATCTAATTATCTTATTGGCTATTTAAATATCACTGTATTTATTGTTTTTCTTTTTTACTCAATGCAATCTTATTGTTAAAATTCAAATGTATTCATATAAACACTTTCGTCAAAATATGCTCTAAATATTTATAAAACGTAGAAGTATGTAACACTTTATTTTTTTGATGTGGAATATAATTAGTCACAACATGCCCTTTTTTACATGGGTTGTCACTTAAGCAAAAATTGTAAACATCTCTTTAGATAACGTGGAAGCATGTATAACCGTTTGACCTGATAAATGAATAGTCTGCAATTTTGATACCATAAAAAATTGAAGTATTCAACTCAAAATTAATCGGTAATAATGCAATTAATATAAAAGTTTGAGAATTTGTATTTTATTATAATTTTTTTTTTTAAATCAATTGGTGTACATGAGATTAATTTGAACTCAATATCTACTCCAACAAAGGAGACCGAGTATCATTTAATAAACTAATTAAATGATCATTTGACTATTTTATTATAAAAGTTATGAGATACTACTCACACTTTTGATCACTCACAAATAAAGGTTATGCATTCACCAGGCTTTTACTTGAACATATATATTCTGCCATACATGTCAATATATAAACTAGAACCAAGGAGTTAAATTTCGTTTTTTAAGGGTATGGAAATTTTAACACTAGTTCATGAATTTTTCGCCAATATTTCGCCGAAATTTCGTTCCGAGCAACAAACCCACCATTTTTATGTCTGTCTTCTCCTTGTCAGTTACAAACTCAACCACTGCGTGATTGGGGAGGAAGGAGAAAGAAGAGAGAAGAGAGTGGGGAGGAAGAAAATCAGATCAGGGGAGGGAGAGAGGGAGATCGGGGAGGGACTTGGGAGAGAGAGAGAGAGAGAGAGAGAGAGAGAGTGGCGCTGGAGAGGGAGGACAGGAGGAGAGAGAAGAGAAGGAGGTTTGATATTATACCATATACTGACTTGCTGAGTGAGTCGCAGCGGCTGGGAGAGAAGAAACGAAAGGAAGAAGATGGAAGCCAGGACTCAGGAGGGAAAGAAAAGGAAAGAAAAAGAAAAAAAAGAAAAAGGAAGAAAAAGTCAAAAAGGAAGAAGAAAAGGGTCTGCAGTTCTGCACAATGCTCAATGCTCAGTTGCTCACGCCATCCATCACGTGAAGTGGAAGTAGGATTAGGAAGGAAAGAAGAAAAAAAGAAAAGGAAAAAAAAGGAAAAAAAAAAGAAAAAAAAAAGAAAAGAAGAAAAAAAAAAAAAAAAAAAAAGAGAAGAAAAAAGAAAAAAAAAGAAAAGAAAAAAAGAGAAAAAAAAAAGTTTAGGGTCAATTAGAATTTGAGATCTTTGGGCAATTGAAAAAAAAAAAAAATTTGGAGTTTCGTTTGATTATTTTGGGATTTCGTTTAGTTATCTTTAAATCCTAAATCATAATACATTTCTATATAAAAAATAATTAAAAAACTCTAAAGGGCATAAATCTTAATATTTTATATCATATCTTAAAAAATATAGAGTGTATGGGGTTTAATGTAATATTATGACATATAAAGTATTGGGTTTAGTGTATAGATTATAGAGTTTAAAAAATATAATAATTTTATTTATTCATTATATTAATTTTATTTAACAGTATTTACCTACAGCCGCATTATATTCATCACATATCACATGAAATCTACCATATAATTTGGTTTCTTCAATGTTTTTTATCAATATAATAGATAATATGTTAAATAAATATATGGTAAAATTTTATTCAAAATTTCCGTATTTTGATAGCAATTTTCATCGTTTTCGTCTAATTTTTGTCGAAATTTAAAAATCTTCGAAATTTACTCGAAACCCGAAATTTTATTCCTTGACTAGAACAAACCTTATGTCAAGCCGTGATTAGTTAAAACTTGCTCCTTGATTTTGCAGATATGCTGCTTGAAAAGTCTCAAGTTTTAGATGTATGCATGTGCGCACCTAGCCACTTTAACTATGATTAGACATAATCCATGCATGCCTCAAATATTATTTTTTTGGGTCAAGTCCAAAATAAACACCAAACTATGGGGTGAATTTCATCTGGGCATACGAATTAAATTTTTTTTCAAAAACATCTACAAATTAACATCTAAATTGAAAATTAGATTTCCATTTGGTAAGATGTAGTTAGTGTTGCGGCTAAATGCCAATGTGGCCAACCATGATGCGGTAGGTTTAATAACATTATCTTCATCCTCCTCATAAGAGCCATATATGCACACTTCAATAATCTTTATTAAAGCACATGTTCCCTTCATCATCCTCAAACTCAATCACTGGTCACTACCGCCTCAAGAATGTTATCAACACTAGGCCTAGCTAGAAGATGATCTAGCTTGCACACTAACATGTCATTAAATGTGCCGCATCATGCTTGACTACGCTGACATTTAACCCCAATACTAACAGCTAACCAAAGGGAAGTTAGTTTTTTCAATTTATATGTTGATTTGTGGATGTTCAATCTTGAAAGATTTCTTAATTCATGGACCCAGATGAAATTCACCCCATAATTAGGTGTTTATAAATAATAGGTTTTATTACACTTTATCCACCTAAATTTTGAGCTTGATTTCACTTTACTACCTAAAAAAACATTGTTAATTTACCACCTGAATTAAAAATTTGTTACAATATATCACCTTGAGCTCAATGCGTCTAAAATTCTGTTGAAAATAAGGGCATTTTGGTTTTTTTAAGTAGTTTTCTTTTGTGTCAAAGTAAAGTGTAAAAATATATATATTTTCTAATAATAGGAACTTGAAAAAGACCAAAACACTTTTATTTTTAACAAAAAATTAAATAAAATGAGTCAGAGATAGTATATTGCAAGTATGCAACAAATTTTTAATTAAGTAAATTAGTAAAAAGTCACTAAATTCATCCTGGTTAAATAATAAACTAACACCTACAATTAGTTTATTCATTTTCATCGACCCAAAAAAAAAAAAAGGTTATTTATTTTCCAGCCATTCTTGTATTGTTTGTTACTTGTTTGCAGCCCTTAGTCAAAGCCCTTAGGCTGAAACGCAAATAACTTTTGATTAGAGTCCTAAGTTATCCGAGTCTCTCTTGGACCCTTTAAATTGTAGTATATTGGGCCTATGAGTTGCTGAAAGGAGGCAGTGTTGAGAGGTTGGCGTAAACAAACTGTTGAGAATTCTTCGTCAAGAAAAAAGTAATTTAGGGGCTGTTTGGTATTTTATTCAAAATTTTTTTTTTTAATAAAAAATAAGTTTTAGTAAAAAAAAAAAAAGTGTTTGGTAGACCATTTTCAAAAAAAAAAAAAATGCCTTTTTTAAAAAAGTGATAAAACATCATTTTTTTTTTTTTACACTTTTTTCTTTTTTAGCTGTCATTATTTTTTAAATTTAAAATTGTTTTCAAATTTTGAAACTCACATTTAAAAAAAAAATATCTTAATTTTTTTTAAAAAAATTTGAGTAAGATACCAAATGGGCCTTAGATTTCGTGAGGAGTTGATTGAGTAGATCGAGTATATGTGGAAACAGATTAACCAATTGCTTCTTGAGCTTGATACTCCTCAAAGGAATTTCGGGGCAACAGAAGGCAAGAAATTAATTATGTCATCATTCTTGAACTTAATCAACTTTTGGATAAGGAGGAACAATATTAAGTATTAACCAAAGATCTAGGCTTAAGTTGAATGTTATTTTCAGAAGCGCTTTTCCACTGTCTGTGCAAGGGATTGGCATCAATTAAGTTCTTCAGTCTGGTTACTTTGTAATAACAAATGAGATGATCGAACCAAAGACTAATCCTCTGTCTTTGGAGGAAATTGATGTCGCTGCATCACGATTGGGACACCTCAAAGCTCCAGGACCTACTGGGCTCTCTACCATGCACCCTTTTTGGGAGATTCTCAAACAGGTTGTGCAGGAGAATTTTCAAGGCTGGTCTTTTAATTTCAGATCTGAACAAATTAATATAGTGCTTATCCCATGGACAACTTGTTGAATTATGGCTCGAAACCTCTGGACAGCTTGTTAATATGGAGAAATCTAGTCTTTTTTGCAGCATGATACTCCAAGGCAGTTAGGCAGGAGATCGATATATCGATCTGTATAATCTTGAATATTCATTGCACTGGCCAACCAAAGTAAACATCTACCAGATTTTGCTCCTAGAAAGGTTTCATCCCTAATTCATTGGGATTCTAGGACTTGGAACACTAGCTCCATTGACCATTCTAAAAAAAAAAAAAAAAAAACCATTCCAATTGAGTGTCATTGTAGAAATTAAGGTCAGATCTCTATGGCCATCGGACCCATGCGGCCATGCACTCTCCTCGATCTCAAGCACCATCCATTACTTCCTCTGAAGCATGGATACACCATTTTGGTCCCGTATCCCGTGTCAGATACGCATCAGATACAGACCGATACGCCTTGGATACGTATCCAAGTCAACGTACGGATACGTATTTGACTCGTTGGATACGTGTATCCTTTGCTCTCGACACGGGTATCCGATTTTTTGGATACGTTTAACAGCCAATTGAAGAAAACGAAGAGAATTTAATTTGGATGAAGGATACGAAGAGTCTCTACCTTGAAATCATGAAAACGATCGAGGACTCTGCGTGTCTGCCACAGTGCCACTTCATCTTCTTCAACCACTTCTTCAGTTCTTCACTTATTCTTGCAAACCCAAATTGGAGAAAGTCAAGCAACCCAAATTGGAAACCCAAATCGGATGCGCAGAAACCCACTCCAAATGATCGACTTGCACCGCACCGCCGACGAGCGACGATCGACCTGCGCTGCACCCAATTCTTCAGTTCTTCAGCCACTTCATCTACTGGTAAGTGCGTACTGGACCTACTAGTGTTTGACTGTTTGAGGTATTCCAAGAAGGAGGCTAGAGTAATTCATCTAGTGGTAATCGATGAAATAGAGGTCGAACGGCGGGCTTTCAAATAGAAATAGAGTTTTGACAGGTGTTTGACCTACTGGTGTTTGACCCACTTCATATTCCGAGAAGGAGGCTAGAGTAATTCATCTACTGGTAAGTGGTATACTGGTAATATATAATATATTGGTTGTTTGGTAATTCATCTACTAGTAATATACTGGTTGTTTGGTTGATATATAATAAAACTGATTATTTCATTATTTGATTATAATATAATATAATATAAATTATATTATTAATAGGTTGTCACTTTGTCGGCTTGTATATTTGTTTCTTACTTTCTTGACCAGTACAATGTGTATAATATATGTTAATAATACAATGTGTAATATTAATTAATATATATGTTACGCAGTACCATGTCTAATATTAGTTAATAATATATATGTTTCGCTTCTAATATGTTTCCAAATGAGTTATGCAATATATATTTTTTTATGTTGCTTATAATGTATAAATTATTCATGTTCAGAAAAATGAGTCATCCCGATACTAATGCAAATATTAATATATATTTTTATTTGCCGTATCCATGATGTATCGTATCCTAGTTTTTAGAAATTTATCGTATCGCCGTGTCGTGTCGTGTCGTATCGTATCTGTATCGATGCTTCATAAATTACTTCCCAAATTAAACCTCTCATCTTATAGACCTCAAGTCTTGGAAATTTGTGTGGAATTTCAAATCTGAAGAGCTTTCTCTAATGCCTTTCCCACCAAGATCACTTTTAACTAATCCGACATCCAATATATCCCACCCAAATCTGAGATTGGAATCTAATCACTATAATCTAGAACAATACTCCCCCCAGTGTCTAGTTGGAGGTGCTCACAAGAGCATGTTCTTTTTAGATTTTTCATTCTAAATAAATAAAAAATTTATTCATAAATTGAATGAAAAAACTAAAAAAGACATGCACCTGTAAGAGGGGGATGGAGAAGCTCCACCAACCAAGGACTAAGGTAAGTATTGTTCTTTAATCTATATTTCATTGGATGGTAGCTCGATTTTTAATCAAGGCAAAACGTTATTTAAACATAAAAAATTATCATCAAATCAATGGAATTAATGACAGATTCTCACAAAGTCATATGCAAAATAAAATGAATTAAAAGTGCTTTGGTATATAATATACCAATCAAAAGTTTATCAAAAGATTCAAATTACTATGTTTTAATAGTATTAAGTGCCTACATGACCAAAGAAATATGAAAACAAACCAATATATATATATATATATTGATTGAATTGATTTTTGAAAAATGTTAAGAGTCCCAACTATTTTTTAGGTTTTTATTTTTTAGATTTTAGATTTTTTTTATTTTTTAGTATCCAATGCATGAATGACATGTAAGTTGAGAAAAAAAATTGAGATATCTAGCACTACTGTTGATTTTCATATAAAAATTCATCATTCGATCCAATCATATTAATTGGTTTTTAAATTTAGAGATCCAATCCAATCTATTAAAATTCATCAAAAGAAATCCAATCCACCCATATTAGATTGGATCTTGAGCACAACCAATCATATTGTTCTTTTTTTATGCTGGAACAACAGTTTTGTTTTTTGTTTTTTTTTTTTTTATCAAATAACATATGTTGCCAGATACTAGCTAGTAGGATAGGAATATATTTAGCCGATACTGATCGTAAGCTACCCAAATGTACCAAATTTGCAAAAGCGTTTGCCATATTGTTGGCTTCTCTAAACGCATGAACAAAGAAATGAGTTTGTTTACTCTTTTTTCTTGGGCCAAAATTTGTTTCTTTTCTTTCTTATCAGCCCACCACTTTTATTCCTAAGTATACTATTTCCATTGCTAATTTCCTCCAAAATTGACAATGTCAAAGCAGGGGCAAAATGTGTCTTAACCTCTCATTGTTACGGGCCCATTTATTCTTCTGGACTTTTATCGTTATTTGCTTGCTATTTCCTTTTGCTAATTCCTATCTGCAATCAGGACTTCAGGAGTCGTTGAAGAAAGGAAAGTCACACTTCCGGATTAGGAAACCGTGCTGCACAAGCAACCCTAAACTGTAAAAGCTAGCATGAAGAAGAGAGATGAGGCATGAGAGATTGGAACCGACAGGTGTTTCTGAAACAGATTTATACTGTTTTATTTTTTTATTTTTTTTTAATTTGAGAAACAAATTAAGCTATTATTGATTATCAGAAGCGAGTTACTGCTTCAGCTAGAAGCTGAAAAACTAGCCAAGGAGGCACCTCATCTTTATACGAATTTATGAAAGAATTGCTATCTACGTACTTTCTCTTTTTTACCTTCTTTTACAACTTTCTCCTCTATTATTTTAATTTTGTAAGGTAGATTCATAATTAAAATTATTCATTTTTTAGATCATTATTTAAAGATCAATATGAAAAAATTCAACCAAACCGAAAAGTATTTGGTCATATAACTATGATGAAATAAAAGACGATTTTGGTAATAATTAGATTTACTATCTATTTAAAAGATAGCAGTTAATTACAAGACCAAACGATTTCCGATAGGCTTCAGCTGTTAAAAAACAAATTAATTAGTAGTGTGAGACTCTTAAAAAAAAAAAATTTAATGGGCTAATATCTAAATGACCATTATTTGGAGTTTGTTTATGTTCGACCACCACCTTAAATAAATTTCATTTTTTATGTTTCAAGGTCATTTGTTTCTAGAATAATTATTTTGGTTATTTATTATTACAAAATCACCATTATCAACATTAAAAGAACCAAAATTTAAGGAGCAATAAAAACTAGCTGTTATAAAAAATAAATAGTTAAACAATGAAGAAAACGTCTAACATGTAGCATGATGGCATAAAAGAGATTTACAAAATCTGAATTTAAGAAAATGTTGACTAGAAAATATAAATAGAGAAAGTGGATGAGTTGGCAATTAATCAAAGGGTCTCACACATAAAAAAAAAAAAAAAAAAAAAAAAGACATGGGTTTTAATTGGATAAATATGAGTTTGGAGGTGGTTTTCCTAATTTACTATTATTTTTACAGCGATGATATTTAAAAGATTATCTAAATAATAAACGGTTCTCATCATGAAACTATATTGAAGAATAAGTATAATAAAGAAGAAAATAGATAACATTCCTTAATTTGCTCCATGTACTCTTATGATTCTTTCGGTACAAGTAGAGCAATATATATGCTCTTTAGGCATTTTTTAAGTTTCTTATATTATCTCTTCCAACTAAATTTTGTGTATTTTTTGTTGACTTAATTATTATCGTGTGACTTAAATATTACGTCAATCTCACGTTACTACTTGTAACGCTTTTTCATATCATTTTGCTACCTACAATTTATTCTTGTGGAGAAGAACTTATTTATCCTTACAGGGAATACCATATGATATTACATGAAGAACTTATTTATCCTTCATGTAATATCATATGGTATTCCCAGTAAGTTTTTTCCATTCTGATCTATCAACAAATCTATTAGTTTCAATAACGTGGCATGTAGTGTAAGAATCTACTTCCTCTTTTTCATCTATCTCGTTTTTGTCTTCTTATCTCTTTTTTATGACACCTGTCTTGAGTCTTGACAATCATATTTAACACCATTAAACCTCACAAAAATTATAAAAAAATCCACCCCATCACCCCATCCCCTTTTTATCTCCCCACGTCTCCCTTCCCTCCAACTCTCCAAGTGACTGAAACTATTAATGGAGTCATAAATATTAATTCCGTACATCGAATTTGTTATGCTCAAATTTTTTGGCCAGGATGTTATGCCCAAAATTTTAACCCAGCACAAATAGATTAATGTAGTGTATTATAATATATATTTTGTTTTTGTGAGAAATAAAAGACAAAAATTAAGTGTGAAAGACAAGAAAATATATGCTCAAAAGTGAACTCAACCTTGTTCTACTGTATTACAACTTAAATAGAATAAATGACAACCGTACAACTCTATAACTAATAGTCACTACATAGACTCCACAATATCTCGGATACTCCTATAGAATAAGTAAAGAATTAATTACTTTTGGCTATATTTTACTTATTGTTTGTAACATGTAACAAATATATTTATAATATTTAACAATTAGGTTACTCATCACTCTCTTTCTCTTTCCCTAAACACTCTCTCCATGTTCTCTCTAGCTCTCCCTCGATGCAACTTTCCTCGTCGGCATTTGTGCACGTTCGGCCATGGATAGGAACGAGAGGACCACCCCTGAGTTCATTTCTCTTCCCTCTTTCGCCATGTGAGCTCGAAACACCCAGCAACCTCCAAAACCTGAGCCCAACAACCCCAAACCCGATCAGAGCACCGGCGTTGACTCCGATCCCGGCCTTATTGCGACTTCCCACCACCTGGGTTCTGTTCCCCAGGTAAAGGTGAGTCTTCCCATGGGTTCCGATTGCCCAGTAAACCACCATAATCGGAGGATCGAACCTCCAAAAGTTGGCGGTTTCCGGCGATCTTTCTGACTAATATGGTGACTCAAATACAAGGTTTTGGCCTATGGCAGCAAGAGAGAACACGCCAAGTTCCTCACTATAACAACGCCCAAAGAGTTATCGGGGAAGCGAGCTCCCTCCACCCATGTGCCTTCCTTATCAATAGCAGGTTCTTGATTTTTTTTGTCTAGCTCAGTTTCCGAAACTGTAGTTTATTGAAGTTGCAGTTATTAACTGCAAGTGATCAAAACTGTGAAACTGCGGTTTCTGAAACTATAGTTTATTGTAGTTGCAGTTATTATAGATGGAACTGTAGAGATTGAACCTCTTTTTTCATTGTTGCTATAATAATTGCAGAAAGATGCTTGAGAGTGAAGATGAACAGTTGTCGGTTTGGTGATTTCACCCACTTGAACTTAGGGCTAGATTTAACTTCACCACCTAAAAAAAAAATTGTGCTAATTTATCACCTGAATTAAAAATTTGTTACAATGTACTACCTCTAGCTCATTTTGTCTAGATTTTTGTTAAAAATAAGAGTATTTTGGTCTTTTTCAAGTTCCTATTGTTAGAAAAAAAAAAATAAGAATAATAATTTTACACTTTACCCGCTTTGATACAATAGAATACTGACTTGAAAAAATCAAAACACTCTTATTTTCAATATAAGTTTAGACAAAATGAGTCCAAGGTGTATGGTACATTGCAAAAAAATTTTAATTCAAGTAGTAAATTGACATAATTTTTTTTTAGATGGTGAAATAAAATCGAGCTCAAAATTCAGGTGAATAAAGTGTAATAGAGCCATTTTTTAAAGATAATAAATTTTCATGTCAAAATACCATATAGTTTAACACATTACATGTTGACCTATTTAAATACCTTATCCCTTGAAAATGCTATTAGATTTTTATTAATAGAAAATTAGGATTAAATACCAAATCCTAATAATTTTTTGGTATAGCATGAAGACCATATAATATTTCAATTGAACTACCAAATTTAAATGTAGTTTTTTAGATTATGTTACAAACATGTTGGCCCCTTTGATTTGAGCATTTTCCATTTGACATTTTTGTCCTTTGACCCACATATGATGGGTGTTAGTTAAAATTTATAAGGTTTTGACAAAATTGCCCTTGAGGCTTTTATATTATCTTTAAAATTTGCTAATGTAATCTCAATTTCACATTAAGTTGTGATCGTACGACACTCACAACTTTAAATTTAGTTGTGACTGAACGACAGTCACATCTAAGTTGTGAGACGGTCACAGTTAAGTTGTGACTTAATTAAAATTTTTTTAGAGAAATTATACTACAATATAGTATAAATAGAGGTCAAAACAATACTTTTACTCAAAATAATACATAGTATAGTGGTGTGAGTTGTCTATTTCAATTTACCAAAACAGTCACAGTTAAGTTGTGATTTGATTGATTTTTTTTTAATACAATATAATATAAATTAATGTAATATTTGTGATGTAATATTATTTTTATTTTTTATTATAGTGGCATGTGATGTAATATTTGTAAATTCTAATACTTTTTATTTTATTATTTTGTTTGACTTTTCAACTAGTACCTAATATATAATGCTATTTAATTTTGGTACCTAAAATAAAAAGTTATTAAAATTTAGTAGTTAAAATCAATGGACCTTTTAATTAAACACATAACATCTTTATGTATTTATTATTTAAGAGAAGGAAACAAATGATGAAAAAGATTCTTAGCACTTTTTTGTTATAAATAAAATCACAAAAACCCTTCAATTCTAACACACAATTATAATTAAGATATATAAAAACACTACTACAAAAACACGCATTCTTGGCGGACAATGCTGGCGGATTAGAGTTGTCCGCCACGAATGCTCCTGGCGGACTATTCCGCCAGCTTTGATCAATCCTGGCGGACCAATCCGCTAGGAGTAAGTGAGAGAAAAACTCTCGCGCCTCACTCAATCCTAGCGGATTGGACCGCCAAGATTGATCAATGTTGGCGGTCCAATCCGCCAGGATTGAGTGAGCGGGAAAATTCCCGCGCGAACTCAATCCTAGCGGATTAGACCGCAAGCATCAATAAATCCTTACGGTCTAAACCGCCAGGATTGAGTACTTAACCTAATACGCATCATCTTTCTTCTTCTCCTCATTTTTCTCTTCTTCCTCGCGCCGCTTCTTCCTCCTTCTTCTTCTTTCTCCTTTTTTCTTCTTCCTCCTTCTCCTTCTTTCTCCTTCTTTCTTCTTCCTCTTTATCCATCTTTCTTCTTTCTTCTTCCTCCTCATCGCTGCCAGCCTGCCACCACCACGCTCCGGCTCCGGCTCCACCACCACGCTCGCCACCAAGGCTCCGGTAATCTCTCTCTCTCTCTCTCTCTCTCTCTCTCTCTCTCTTATTTCTAATTTTATTTTCATATTTTGTTAAGTTTTTTATAATTTGTTAGGTTTATCCAAATCTTCTCCAATTTCTTATTCTCAGAGGCCAAGATCCATTTCATTCTTGAAATCTTTGGGGGTACCTGTTGAAAATTATTTGTATATGCCGAATTTGATTTTTGTATATGCTAGATTATATTTAATTTTTGTATTTGTATATCCATTTTCATTATTGTTATATATGTGATTTTTTGTGTTTTTTTTTTTTTTGCAGGCCAATTAATCTTTTGGTGCAACAAGATTTGAGTGGTGATTTTGATTTTGCAACAAGGTTTTTCTATGACTAGCTTGAATACTTTTTTTTTTATATGTTTTTATATGTTGATGTGTTGAAATATGTTAATATATGTTAGATATGTTAAAAATTATATATGCTTGATTTAATTGATATATATATGTATATGTTAGATTTGTGTTCATTTTTTGCATTGTATGTTAGTGTTAATATATTATTAGGGTAGTATGAAAAATATTAATTATTTAGCTAACATACAATTATTAGGGTAGTATATATGAAAAATGTTAGTATTATGTTAGTGTTCATGTATCAACGTTAAAAATAAAAATACTAGGAGAAATAAAAAAATACAAATTTTGGTTAAATAGATAAATAAAAATACAACATATTAGTGAACTTAATTTATTCATTTGTTGTATTTCAAATTAAAAATAAAATTGACTGAAAATTTTTAAAAATTTGGGTTAATTAGATAAATAAATATAGAACAACTTATTTGTAGATATAATTTATTTGTTACAGTTCAAATAAAAATTAAAAAAAAATGGTTAAGTAGATTAACAAACATACAACTTATTTGTGAATATTTTGTGAATTTAATTTATTTGATCGACATATATAAATAATCATAAATTATTATTAAATATTTTTTAAATTTAATCTAATAGGTATGAATAGGTACGCCTACATGATAGGGATTGAAAGATTGTAGGCGTCATGGTCTAAAGTTTTCATCTAAGAGGTAAAGCATGGATAGGACTTGGTTGACGATACCGCGACAGTTAGAGGCATACGTAGATGGAATCAATTTGTTTTTAGATCAAGCGGCTGCAGATGGTGTTGGGCTAGATAAGTTCAAATGTCTGTGTAAAAAATGTTGCAATAGATATATTTTTGGAAGACAAACTATTGTGGATCATCTTGTTTGACATGATATGGATAAAGATTACAAAAAAGCTTGGTGGTGGCATCATGGGGAGCCTAATATTGGAGAGCCAAATTTAAGGGAGATAGAAGATGACGTAGGAGGAGAGATGGATGGTATGCATGATTGTCTTAATGACATATTTGTTCAACCAGTAACGAAAGAAGATGTTGGGTCATCGACACAACATACTATCGTGGATGGGTGTCCATCAGAGGCCGAAAGTTTTTTCAAGTTACTTGAAGAGACAAATTAAGAGTTGTATCCTGGTTGTAAAGAGTTTGAGAAATTGGAGGCCGTTGTAAGATTGTACCAGATCAAGTGTTTATGGAGTTTGCCGGACAGTTTATTCACTACGTTACTAGAGTTGATTAAAAGAATGTTGCCTGATGAAGATTGTTTGCTGGACTCGTGTTATAAGGCAAAGAAACTTATAAATGGGTTGGATCTCACATATGAGAAGATTGATGCATGTCCCAATGATTGCATGATATACTGGAAAGACACCTCAAAATTGACTGCATGTTCGGTTTGTGGCAAATCAAGATATAAAGATAACAAAGGAGGTGATACTTCTAGAAAGAAAGTCTCAGCTAAGGTTATGTGGTACTTCCCTTTAAAATCGAGATTGAAGAGGTTTTATATGTCGAAGCATATTGCTGAACATATGAGGTGGCATGCAACTGAATGTCCCAAGGATGGGTTTATGAGGCATCCGTCAAATTCTCAGGCATGGAAGCATTTAGATAATTTGTACCCTGAGTTTGCGTCAGAAATTTGAAATGTACGTTTAGGGCTAGCAAGTGATGAATTTAATCATTTTGGCCATATGAGCAATGCCCATAGCACATGGTCTGTGGTGCTTTCTGTTTACAATTTGCCTCTATGGATGTGTATGAAACAACCAAATTTATTATTGTCCTTGTTGATTCCAGGACCGAGAAGTCCTGAAAATAACATTGATGTGTATTTGCAACCATTAATTGATGAGTTAAATGAGTTGTGGGAGGTTGGCACTACCACGTATAATGTGTTTTCAAACCAAACTTTTACAATGAAGGCTGCTGTGTGATGGACCATTAGTGATTTTCCAGCTTATGAAATGTTGTCTGGATAGAGTACTAAGGGATATAAAGCATGTCCGCATTGCATGGATGATAATGTATCTGAACATTTGCCTGTGAGTCGTAAGATTTGTTATTTGGGGCATCGAAGATTTTTTCCAATTGAGTATAGGTTTCGAAGGGAACAAGTAGCATTTAATGGTCATCGAGAAGATCGTCAGGCACCAAGACAATTGAATGGGTTACAATGTCTTGAACAACTATCTAGTTTGAGGTTCACTTTTGGAAAGCATGACCAAAATGCTCATGTTGGACAAAGAAGACGAAGGCCTTCAATTTCTAGAAGTAATAACGGTCAATGGAGAAAGAAAAGCATATTTTTTGAACTACTCTATTGGAGCCATCTTTTGATCAAACACAATCTCGATGTCATGCATATTAAGAAGAATGTATGTGATAATGTGGTTGGAACATTGTTGGATATTGCGAAGAAGATAAAGGATGGATTGGCTGCACATGCAGATCTTGAAGTCTTGAATATAAGACATAGTCAACACCCTCGTAGAGAAGGAGATAAAACATTTTTGCCCCCGGCAATATTCACATTGAGCAAAGAAGAAAAAACCTCATTTTGCAAAGTGTTGTCTATTATTCGGGTTCTTGATGGATATTCAGCAAATTTGTCTCGATGTGTGAATGTGAATGAGAGAAAAATAAATGGGTTGAAAAGTCACGATTGCCATGTTTAATGCAACAATTACTCCCGCTTGCGATACGTGGTGTGTTACCCAAATCTGTCACTATGGTTTTACTAGAGTTGAGTGCAATCTTTAGACAGTTGTGTAGCAAGAAGGAAACTGAGGCAGCATTTAATCAACTAAACTCTAGAATTGCATTGACCTTATGTCAGATGGAGAAGATTTTTCCTCCTTCATTTTTTGATGTTATGGTGCATCTCTCAATTCACTTGGCAAATAAAGCTGCTATTACAGGACCAGTTCAATATAGATGGGTGTATCATATTGAACGATAATGGTAATTTCCTTATGCTTAATTTGCATTAATTTTAGTTTTAATTCTCTAATTTTTGTTTTCATGTTAAATATTGAAGGTATTTGAAAACACTGAAGCGGTATGTGCAAAATAAGAGTCGTCCTTAAGGTTCTATTACTGAAGGGTATTTGGTTGATGCGGGTTTATCTTTCTGTTCCATATACCTTAGAGATGTTGATACTCGTCATAATCGTAAGGGTCGAAATGCAGATGGTATTGGATGTGGAATATGTGGTGGGTTATCAATTTTTGATTCCACATGCCAATATTTAGGTTCAGGTGAAAATGTGGAGCTTGATCTAAATGATAGGAATCGATGCCACAGATACATTCTTGATAATTGTGATGAAGTAATCCCATTTAGAAAGCAACATGAGGACTTTTTGAGAGATAAACATCGAAGGGAAAGGTTCACTAGGCGACAAATCATGAAGATAAGCAAGAAAGAATTTCCTGAATGGTTCAAGAAACATGTAAGAATTCAATTACTAAATTTCTACATCATGTCCCTAATATTAATTTTTACCTAATGTTTCTACATCATTTTTTTCACAAATTAATGCAAGGTTTTATGCTAATGATCCGTTGATATCCGATGACTTGCATTGGCTTGCTAATCCTTCTCGCACACTTGTGACGAAATACAAAAGCCACGCTATTAATGATTTTAGATTTCAAATAAAATCGGTGGATGATAAGCATAAGAATCAGAATTGTGGTGTAGTTGTACCTGCAAATATTCTGGGTGGTGTTGGGCAAGTTAATTGCTATGGTGTTGTCAGAGATATGTTTCTAGTTAAATATTATGGTCCTACCGAGGCAGAAGATATAGGTTGTTGTGTGATGTTGTTTAAGTGTGATTGGGTTGATAGTGGAAGTCCTAGGGGTATGAAGACAAATCAATATGGTTTTACCTTGGTGAACTTCAATCGATTGGGATTTAGGGATGACCCTTTCATACTAGCTTCACAAGCAATGCAAGTATTTTATGTTGCAGATTCGATTGAAACAGATTGGCATGTAGTGATCCAAACGCATCCGAGAGATTTTTTTGATGTATTAGAGGATAAAGATACAATTGATGATTATGTCATACCAAATTTGGATGATCGCGTACTTGACAATGAAGATGTGCAAACAAGGGTTGGCGTGGAAGAGACACCTTTTGATGAAGCATTACCTTTGCCCACTGAGCTGCTTAATTCAATTGCTGACGATGACCTTGATGATGATACGGATGCTTAAATTATATATATATTTTTTTTTTTGTGTTGTTTTGTAATTAAGAACTCTTATGTAATACTTTTTTATTAGTGAATTTTTTTTGTGCTGGACTAGGTCTCGTGGTTTTTACTTTTCGAGGGTTTTCCACGTTAAAATATATTTGTGTGTTTATATATTGGTTTTATAGCAATTTATTTTTATTTAATTAATTAATATTTATGTAGTATGTATTTGGTGGTGTATATATATATATATATATGGTTAATTATAATTTATTTAGATGAGTGATAATGAAGAACATATGGACGAGCACCACGATGAGCAGGTTGAGGCTAGTTCAAATGGTAAGCTATAGTTTGTTTATATAAAGTTTTTATTTATTCTATTATTTACAATATTTTTGTCATTCATGTATATTAATTTGGATTAATATGTAGCAATGTCTCAAAGGAGAAGACGTGGTCCCAGAAAGATTAAGTGGGCTGGTAAAGATCATAGGGGTAAAGAGTATTGTGAATTTAGTCCGAGTGGGAAGTGTATTTCTCAAAACAGTATAGAGTTTTCCAAGTTTATATCTTCTGAAGTAAAAGATCTCAATAATGTTCCTCTAGTGCATGATTGGAGATTGGTTGAAGAAGAAACAAAGAACACTTTTGTGGGACATAATACGGGTATAAATTTATTTTTAAAAAATAATATTAAAAGTAAAATACCTGTAAATATTTACATATACTTGTTTTTTTTATGGATATAGGGCACTATCACTTTTCGTGATGAGAATTTGATAAAAATGCCCGTGATTAAGACCATGACTTTGGCCATTGCTAAACATGCTTATAAAGAATACAGAGCATATTTGAAAGGGAAGTACTACACTGGCAGGACAGGTCAGCGGCGGTTGAGATGTCCCAATAATTAATGTAGATCCTGGGCAGTGGGCGAAAATGGTGGAACATTGGGATAACCCAAAAACTCAGGTGACAACCTTTAATCAAATATTTAATAATACTAGTATGTACAATTATGACTAATTTATATTCTGTTTGACTTTTTAGGAGATAGCTGTGAAAAATAAAGCTAATCGTTCTCAACAAATGATGAGTCATGCATCAGGATCGTGGACATTTGAACGTCTTCGTGAAGATTATGTGAGTATAGTTAATTTTTTTCATCTTATTGAGTTACAATTTTATTTAATTAGGGCACATAAATATATTCTAAATTATTTTTTTAATGGTTTAAATTTTTAGAAGAAGAAGCATGGAGTTGAACCCGATCCCGTTACTTTCTTTCGTGTCACCCACACGCGCAAAGATAATAGTTGGATTGATGTGTCATCGGAGGAGAGAGGGGTAAATATTATACTAGTTTTTTTTTTTTTCCATAATGTGTATTTTATGTTCTTAAATTTTACTTACAAATTTATCTAAATATTTGTTTATTAGATGTCTATGGAGAGTTCTATTGACTTACAAGTTGAGTCTGGAGCGGATGATACTTTTGAACTTCGCACAAAAGTGTATGTTAAGGAGATGGGTCCTGAGAGGAAAAATAGAGTTCGGCTTTATGGACATAGGGTGACACCTGAAATGGTGCCTTATGCTAGGGCTCAATCTAGTACTTCTTCTCAGAGATCATCGAAGACAAGAGAAGCTCTTTTGGAGGCACAGTACCTTGAATGGCAGAAGAAGCATGAGGCTGTGCAGGCTAAGCAGGATGCCCAAGATGAGGCAATTGAGCTGTTAAAGACTCAGCTACAGCAGCAATTGCAGCAACAACAAATGATGATGTTTATGCAACAGCAATAGCAAATGATGATGCAGACACAGACACACTCGCAGAGCTCGCATCCACAATAGCCTTCTGGCCAGAGTCAGCCTCCACATTCTCCCTATGAAATCTTTTCGATGCATTCTATGTACCAGATGCCGTTTATGCCTCAGTCGCCTTTGCAGATGCCTATGTATCGACCAAAGGTACCTTCTCAACCATCTCCTGGTGGGTCACATCATTTTACGGGTGTTGGATTTTTTGGATTGCTTTCCGGTAATTTAGGTAATGATGAATTTATGAGACAGTTTGGTCCGCATGGAGGATCAAGGTCACATTCAGCTTCCAATTCGGGTTTTGCTGCTGTACTTGAGTAGATTATTTTTGTTTGCCTACTTTATCTTGTTTCTATTGATGGAATAATATTATTTGAAATGTATTGTTAATTGAAAGATTTTATCTTTATTAGTGTATAATTATTATTTGAAATGTTTTATATTAATTAGTTTATTGTATATTAATTATTTCAAATATAATTTCATTTATTTATTTTTTATATATTCAATGATTCTAGCGGTTGTATCCGTCAGGAAAGGATTTTTTAATATATTTTATTACTTTTCCTAGCGGATACACTATCAATGCCGGCGATTATATCCGCTAGGAAATTTTTTTTTTAATATATTTTATTACTTTTCCTGGCAGATATACTATCAATGCCGACGGTTCTATCCGCCAGGAAAAGTTTAATGCCTTGTCAGCGTGGAATAGTATTCTTGGCGGATTTAGACAGTTATCCGTCAGGAAAAGTGTTTTGCCTGCGGTTTTAATGCTGACAGAAAGTCTATCCGCCACTGCTTCATAATCCTGGCAGATTTAGCTATTTTTCCGCAAGAAAATTGTTTTTTCTAGCGATTTAATTCCGCCAAAAATACGTGATTTTGTAGTAATGAAATAACTCAAGCATATAATATAAATCCTACCATGTATGGCTAGCTTCAATATATATTCATGATTTTCCTCATAGAAAAATATTAGTCATTTTCATTTCAGGCATAATTAGCCAGAGAAGAGAGTTGGACAGAACCCGAAACAAGAGAAAAAGGCAAGACAAAATAATAACTGCCATTTACGTTAAAAAGAAAGAATAAAATGGTTTGAAGGCAAGACAAAATCATAACTGCCATTTACGTTAAAAAGAAAGAATAAAATGGTTTGAAGGCGGCTCTGTTATGCGAGGACACAAGTACGATGCAAGTGGGAAACCCTAGATCTGGCGACACGTGTTTTCTCATGTCCGCGTGGACTGCGTGGGTTGTGGCTTGTTCTTTTCCATTTTTTATTTTTCTTTTTTCTTTTTGGTTGAGAATTTGAGATGGGTTGCGGCTTGTTATTTAAACATCCAGCTCCAAGGCCATTGGGAGTCCGCCAACGCATACAACGCATACATAATGAACCAATCACCTTCAGTCTCGTTTGCGTCAAGGGGCCAACCGCCAACAAACAAACAATGAAACAAACAAAACCTCAAGTGCTATTTAAGAGACCAAGAGGAGGCAGGCAGAGACACGAAAATGGGTGTGGCCCGAGTGGGGGAGTCAGAGTGGGAGGTTGCAGTGGAGGACGGAAGTGGGTCGGACCCAAATCTGATTCGGGTGGAGCGTGAAGAAAAATCCAAGCAACTCCTCAGCCGCTGGGTCAATCTGGCCATCTCTGCTCTTGGCTCTAATCTCTCTGCCACCGATGTTGTCCAACTCATTGTACGTCTCCGTTGCTCAAATGGGGCCTTGGAATTTGTCCCTCTAACATCAATGAATTTACTATATATCATATTATTGTAATTGGTTTCTCTGTAACATGCAGACTCGAGAAGTAGTACAAACCCATCCTCCTCTGTTCACTGTGGAAGGGAGTGTTCACATGGAGTCCAGTATTATTGAGAATCCGACCAATACCTCCCAATACCTCTCTGGTGTCCCAGACTTCGTCGACCAGCAGGTTCGTTCGTTCACTCTGTTTTTTTATCTGACTTTCACGATCATGAATCAGTCACAATTAGATGACCAAAAAAGGAAACAAACTGATATGGGGTATGAATAGAGGCTCTCTATTGGATATTTCCCAACATTGTGTATTGTTTATTTGGTCGGATGATTTAAGCATTTTGTTTATGAATATATATATATGTGGTTTATAGACTGTAGTTTCTTGTGAACCATTTGGATGGAATGTTTTTAATCTCTTTTTTGAATAAAATATATAGATCCCTCTGGCGTTAAATCAGCCTAATATTCAAGCCTGCTTCGGGATGGGTTCTGGTGGAGGACACTCCACCAGTCTCTGATGGATGGTAAGAAAGTAGCTTCTTATATCATATTCTTCTTGTTCAAAACTTGTTTCAAGTCCAATATAATGAAACATAATTTGTCAAATTTAAGCATTCAATCAGGTTGTATATAGCAGTGTGAGTGTGTCTGGATTTGTTGATTCATAATTAACCACTTGATAGAGCTTCAGTACTGATTTGCTTTCTGCTCTGCTTATATCGATTGGCTACTCTTCTTGTTTTCTGGTTTCTAACCTTTTCATTAATACATCAGTTTACTCCGAATTTCTTTCCTATTTTTTTTATTTATCAATAAAAACATTCAACTGTTTTAACTCTTTCCACTGTATAAGCAGAAATAATGCAGAATACATACATATTACAATGTGTTGCCACAACTACTTCCGAATTTAAATATCTGATGATTGGAGAGTCAGTGTTTCAATTGAGACTTCTTGTTTGTGTTTGGTATTATATGCAACAAAATGGTAGGTAGGAAATTGTGGTTACTTTGAGGCACTTCATTTTTTTTTTGTTACATTGGAGGAGGTCGAATCCGGGACCAATCCTAATCCTAAGTTCCTAACCCATTGTCCCATGCACCCTCACCACTTGAAGCATGACACTTCATTGACTGATCTGCGTATATAATATACGAGTAGGAATACATGTACTGTGTACGTATCTCTGAAATGAAACTCTTCTTTTGCTGCCAATCTGTGTGTTATTTTCGTTTTAGCAAGATCTGTTTGCTATTGATGGGACTGATGTGGCGTATATATGCTGGTTTCAGAAAGTTCATAGTGAACTTTTTAGTATACCGGCCAGGTCACTTCCGTATTCTTTGATATTATGACACAGAATTCTGATATAAGTTTCCAAAACCGTGCACGAGACATGTCTTGCTAATGTCAACTTTTTGGGTTTGCAGAACGATCAATATGTGTATTGTTTAAGGCTGGAAGACGGAAGGAAAGCTACAAAAGAGCTAACGAGCAACAAAGTGGGTGCCTCTGATGGTGTGACTCGTAATTATATTCCTCAAGGATACTTTTTTCATTTTCTTCTTTTGAGGTTATTTTTATTCTGTGATTTACTGGAGTATGTTACAGTATAGAGAAGGGTAGCAACTATCTTGCTTTCTTATTGCGCAAGAGAGTTATATGCACAATTTGATTTACTCTCTCTTTCTCTCTCTCTCAGTGCACTCTTATTGGGCAAGTGTGATGAACAGTCTTTTGGGCCAAAAGAAAATGTTGCGTTTTCGAATATTTTTTAAGTTGTTCATGTGCCCTGTTGCTTAGAAGTCAAACCCTATGATCCTAAGTTGACCGGCTTTGGAAAATTCTGTTTCTAAATAGGATTTGCAGATGCTTTAGCAGTATAGCTCTTTATTTGGTTCTACAATTCCGTCTAACAAAGTTATAAACTTTATAGTATAAATTTTCCCTTTTATTTATTTTCTGACAAACAGTTGGAAATAATGGTCAAAATAAAAAAATTACTGTGCATAATTATAATATTATATATGTAGCATTTGACATAGTGTTATTCTGTTATTATAGTTCATTTAAAATACAACATGTATACAAGTTTTAAGGATATTATTAGATTTTGGGAGTAACTTCATTTTGATTCCAGACTATTACACTTGTATTAATTAGATTCTTAGACTTCTAATTTAGAAAAATTAAGAGATTTTGACTTTTTCAATTTTGTCAATTGAGATTATTCTATTAATTTACATATTTTTTATTTAAATTTAGTGAAAAATGAAAGAGGAAAAAAATGTGCATGAGGGAAAAAGGGTAAGACATAAATGGAAGGGATGATATTGTCCTAAAAAAGAATCCTACGTAATTAGCTCATGGTGTTATGCAAACCAAAATTTAGATAAAAAATGTATAAATTGACAAAATACTTTTAATTAGTAAAATTGAAAATAGTTAAAATTTTTAATTTTTTAAATTAAAAATTTAAAGGTTAAACTGATATAGGTGTAATATAGGTGTAATAGTTTAGAGACTAAAATGACATTAATTCTTTATATTTTTAAATTTTCATCATTAGTAACTCACTAACTCATGCCCGGTTATTTTGTTAAAAATTATGAATGTTTTAATATAATAGGATCCACAAAACAAATGATGAGTTTTAATGGAGGGCGGTCAGCAAGAGAAGACCAATCTGGTCTTGGATGTTGATGTAGGCGCCGAAATATTCTTAAAGAAGACATGAGAATTGTCTTTTCTATTGGTTGTGAGAATTATTCTTTTTTCCTTTTTTTTAAGACGTAGAATTGTTCTATGAATCTATGCATAGGGAAGAAGCTTCTTAAAGCCTTTGAGTCGTTTAGTTTGTGAAATTGATTTTTTGGAAAATCAATTCTTATATATTTTTTTTTTCAAGTGAAAGGAAATATAAAATTTTCAATATTATATTTGATAGTATTGAGAAAAAAAATCAAGAATTATATTTTTATTTCCATTATTATGTTTGATTTGGACATAAATAAAAAATAAAAATTGACCAGCTTTTCAATTATATAGCCTTATTTATTAAATAAAATTAATATACATTTTTTAATTAATTTGACATTTTTAAATATTAGTAAGGACATAGTTGTAAAAAAAAAAGTGTAATAAATGCTTTCCGAAATGGTGTATCGAAAGGATAGCCTTATATGAATATAAGGTGGAATGAAGTCAATATATGTTTAATCTTACACCAAGTATTAATCTAAAATTTGAACATAAATTCCTGAAATGGAAAACACAAATTTTCTGGGTTCAAATATCAAGTATTTCTATTGACTGGAATAAAAAATGTCCTTTTTATTCTCTCACTGTCAAAGTGAAAGGGATTGCAGGCTGGCGACTACCTGTGTTCTAATAACTATAATATGATTTTTGGTAACGTCTAATAACTATAATATTGTTGTAAGGGGTACAGAGATTCCGTTGGCGTCAGCAAAATGCTGACTTGCAACGGCCTACGCAAGTCATTCTCGCTCTGCTCATCATACCATCACCAGTCCATGCACCACCCAATCATAATTAACTTTCAAGTTAACTTTTCTGATTTAATTTTTTAATAAATGCAATTACACAGGCCAATGATAATTAACTATCAAGTTTTTTTGGTTTTAAATAAAAAAAAACATTAGCCAAAAATGGAAAGCGTGATTTACATATCATATAATATTTTTGGATCGCAAAAATAGCAAATGATTAGTACGTAATGATGATACATGGTTAAAAATGATTAGTAAACTTTGGTCCCAAAAAAAAAAGATGAGTAACATCGAATTACTTGTTCTGTGTTTTGCAGTCAATGAAAAAGCAATAAACTACATTGGACATAAAAATAAAAAAGCTTAGCCAAAATTCATCTGGATGCCCTACGTTAACCATTAAATTTATCATTTCAAATGATAAATTTAATCTTGTTCCAAATCACTGAATAAATTCGATTAAAAAAATCATAACCACATATTCTTTAAAATCTGAAAATGAACAAAATAAAAACTAAGAGGCAAAGTTCTATAGAGTTTCTTGGACAGAGAAGAACTTATCTACAACAGGGTATTGACTTAACAATATTCCTACCATGAGAGAAGGAAGAGTTGAAACATTGAGTTGTGAAACTGTTGCTTCTCTCATGTTGGGATGTCACATCACTATCTCTACTGTAGATAAGTTATTCTCTCTCGAACAAGGCCAGAATCGAGGCACTCTCTTTAAGACGCTGTTATCTCTCAGCTTCTGCAAGCTTTCCTTTACACTCGAAAACAGACACAATCCACAAAGCCAACAGCTTTTCTTTGGCCTGAACAGAGGTACAAGTGGAGATTAGCAAAATATGACAGAAACCTAGAGTTAATTTGCAAAAGGTATCTAAAAATTCCAGTGTCATGAATTGGTGTGCAATATTAGAGTGAGATAAAAATTCTTGTTATTCATCTAGAACTGGAAATATATACAGCTCTCATAATTTCTCGATACACCAACAGTTACCACTAAGCCACTTACTAACTAAACACATTAATATTACCACTTAACCCATTAAGTTAAGGAGAAATTTGGAAAACTAATCTATTAAGACATTTAACCATTTTTTAGAATTTTGACCTTGGAGAAGTGTTCGAATCCCTCGAGTAGTGCTTGAGGGGAGGGTCAAATATCTAAATTTTTTAAAAAAAGGTTAAAAGTCTTTAATTGACTTAAACTTGGGTTAATTTTCCAAATTTCTCTAAGTTAAGTAGACTTAAATCACTCAATACTGAGTAAGACCCAACTGATGGTATATCTCAATACACGAGAGTAGCCTATCACTGAGTGAGTAATTATTCTGTATAACCATTATACTGCTACGTAGTATAATTACCTGTTATGATATGAGTAGACGAAGTCATGGAACACTATGAAAAAGAACACCAAATCCATGAAACCATAAGTACCTACCCACACATAACGCGTACAGGTCATTCAATTGGGACATCGACTCTCGAATAAAATGATGTTACTTGAATGCCTATATTTCTTAAATCCTGTTTCATGATATGAAGTTCAACAAGATGTGAATGAAACAGATGGAATGATATATAGATATATTTTTTTTTGGTCAAAGACAGAATGATCATACATTGATATCCGAATTGATCTACTGCCATGTACCTTTGGTTGACAGCTAACTCACTTGCAGGAGGACCTAATCCATTAGGGCTCATCTGCGGAGCATTTACCCCGAAGAGCACCTGAATAGAATATTGTGGTGCATGATAGCAAGGGTCCTGAGAGGACAATCCTGTAGAGCTATCATGCACCCCGAAGAGCCTCTGAATTGAAAAAGATGCAGGAGGGATAGTTTCTGAACCATGAGACGCCATAGACACCTGTATTATCCATAAAATAAGAAAAATAAACTAGACAACTGGTCTGCCCTCTAAAGCTCTGTTTTAAAAGAAAGACTAATAAGAAGCTACAATAATTGCTATTTTCTAATAGTTATATATATATAAGAAGCTACAATAATTGCTATTTTCTAATAGTTATATATATATATATATATACACTAGCATAAGTAATTATTTTGTATAACCGTTATACCATATCGTAATTAAGTATAAACTCATCATACACTCATATTATAACTGTTTGTGGATAAATCCACATGGATTCAATGGCCAATCACAGACCAACACGTGGCCCACCAGTCAACTTGGTCAGACCCAGCCATCTGTGTCATCGTCTTAGCTCAGCAATGCCAACAACATGTACATCTGAGATCGGCTCTTACCTCCGGGTTACCCATGTCCGATCCAAACCGACATTGGGATCCACCAAGAATTCGAGAGATCATCTTTTTCGGACACCATCAGTTCGGCTCGGATCTGGAGATCATCTTTCTCCAGTCACATCTCAACCATTGGTTCGGTTCGGCTCGGCCCGGACCAATGACCGATCACGATCAGACGTGCTTCGACAATCTTGTCACCACCTGATCATCTCAACCATTGGTTCGGCTCGGCCCGGACCAATGACCGATCACGATCAGACGTGCTTCGACAATCTTGTCACCACCTGATCATCTCAACCATTGGTTCGGCTCGGCCCGGACCAATGACCGATCACGATCAGACGTGCTTCGACNACATTGGTTCGCTCGGCCCGGACCAATGACCGATCACGATCAGACGTGCTTCGACAATCTTGTCACCACCTGATCATCTCAACCATTGATTCGGCTCGGCCCGGACCAATGACCGATCACGATCAGACATGGATCTCCACGTCACCACATCAACTCAGTCCATTCCATTCCCAGTTCGGATCGGCTCGGCTTTGGTGATCATCATCTCAAATCCTAGTTACGGCCGGATTTCATTTGAGGGGATCACTGCACTGCCTACCTGATCAGCTTGGCCGACTTGTCTAAATCCGATCCGATCACACATGGTTTTCACGTCTACACATGAGGACATGTGTTTGGATCGGCTCGGCCTCCCACCGCCATCCTAAAGAAGATCACGTTGGGACGAACCGCCATACTCAAGTGCACCTGACATGACTCTCTGACATATGAGACATTCCAGCTCACAGCCATGACTATTGGGGTATTCCACATGATCTTACATCCTTGCATTCAATGCAGCATTGAATGCTGAGGAGGTGAGTAGCTGTGCATGCTACTAGTCATGACCGAACGCGTGGACCACTCTTCACCATTCATTTATATGCAGGTAACTTACTCATCACAATTTCCTTTGTCTATATAAGCCATCTTATATGCACAAAAGACAGGACCCATCACCAAGCAAACACTTGCACAAACTTTGGCTTACCAAGAGCTCACTTGAACTTTCTGAGAAACCCAGAACATTTGTCTTGTTCTTCCCATTCTCCCAAGTTCATCTTTGGTTCTTCCTCACTTCTATTCAAACACCATCAAACACACATCACTGACTTCATCATCGGAGCGTGTTTGGCTGGTACCACACCGGTCCATCTCCTTTGATCTTGTGTTTGTCTATAGAAAAATCTCAATCAACATCCACGTCATCATCCAGCAAGACTTCGGATCAGACAGGTCACTATCTAAGTTGTTGCATCTGCCTTACGGGAATTTGCATCAACAATAACAATTAAAATTGTTACATTACGTGAAAGTGTAACACTTATAAATATATAGATGATAGTTTTTCAAAATATTAGGCTTTTATGAAAATCCTAATACAGTACAGGTTTAACGTACCTGATATGGCTCACACTTACGCATAATATAAAGTCCATATATAACCATGTCCTAGAAGGTTAAGTACAGCTAAAGCACATCGTGGCACATAATGATTACAGATTCAAAATATAATGAGCTCAAACAATTAAAAAAATTAAGATCACAAATTCACATCAGGGAAAAATACTTTCAATACTTTTTTTTTTTTTTGTTATATCTGTTTGATGCAATTACAATTCTTTTTTCTTTCTGACTTAGCCATGAGAGCATGGTACATGATCACAAGTAAAATACAATACAATTATACAAGTTATCATGTAGTAGGAAATTTTCTTTTTATTAATTTTTTTTTTTTCAGAAAGAAGCAACAGCCAGGCACAGTTCAATTCAACATTTGGAGAAACTTCATTGGGATTTTAAACGAGTAGAGGAAAAAGACTAAGCAGATTGAAGTTGCCTTTATCTGAGCACTTCATCAAGCATTTTAAGGAATTAAGCAACAAAGGAAAAAAAAAATAATAATAATAAAAGCACCAGATCGAAGAATGATCTCAAAGGCAACCCCATTTGGCTATATGGGGCAGATTTGAATTTCCCATAAGAAATATGCATCTGCCCAAGGTTCTAACTACTGCATCAATATTAAAGAAGTACAAGAACATCTCAACAAAGATTGCAACTTTGTCCCTTCAGGAGTTGATGAATTGTTGTTTTCTGTATCAGCGATAATAATTAGATTCCAGTGCTACACATATAACTGATTGAGCTTTCTGTATGCAATATAAATCATCCAACCTAAGACAGGTTATGGAAGATGTGTTAAATTCACAAAGAATATGCGAGGATGATAGTAGGGGAAAGAAAGCTTTTACTTGCATTGAATTAATGAAGATATGTCAAATAGAGGAGCAGATGCACAAAAATTTAAATTAACCCTGAATTAAAATTTTAATTAAACCCTTGCTAAATATTAGATTATGAAAATAAAAAACTAAAAGAACAAAAAAGAAATACCTGGGGACAGTGGGTGAGTGAGTCTGTGAGGCTATGAAGAAGAAGATCGATATCCCAAGAACAAGAACCTCGGAATCGGAAATGAGCCTAGCAATTGGAGGAAAACGGGAGAAGAGGAAGAATTGAAGAGGTGGGCGCGCCGGACGCCTATACAGCTCTAGGTAGAGCCTCGAAACTATATATTGCGGGTGATGGTAACTGCTTGTCAATAAATGCCTTTGGCCCTCTTGATCACCAAAAAAAAAAACAAGAGAAATTTAAAAATCTAACACAAATTTAAGTCAATTAAAGATTTTTAACTTTTTTTTTTAGATTTTTAGAAATTTGATCCTTTAGTATATAGTGTTTGAGCTCTTCTCGATAAGTGCTTGAATACCAAGCATTACTTGATATGGTTCAAGCACAAATTTTTAAAAAATGGTTAAAAGCCTTTGATAGAAACAAAAATGGGTTAATTTTTCAAATTTCTCATCAAACAAAGTTCTTGTGAATATTCATGGTATTAGTAAATCAATTAGTTTCCACATGTTTAAATATTTGTAATATCAAAATAAGATAGTTTTGAGAAATTTGGAAAACCAATGCAAATTTAAGTCAATTAAAAAATTTTAACCTTTTTAAAAAAAAATTTAGAATTTTGACCCTCAAGTAGTGCTCGAAGGGGAGGAAGGGGTTCGAACACTTCTCAAGGGTCAAACTTCTAAACATCTTAGAAAAAAGTTAAAAGTCTTTAATAGAAATCAAAATAGGTTAGTTTTCGAAAATTCTTGATGGTTTTAGTCCTATAAGAAACCTATTTTTATATTTATACCGGAAAAATTTGAATTTTGTACTTAGTCTAATTCTAACTAAAACTTATGGAAAAAAAAAAAATAGCCTTCAATTAATCTCTTGGAATTAGTATAGTGGTGAATGCCTGAATGAAAGTAAGAAAATGAATGATTTAGATGAATTGGTCATGCCTCGATTCACTCTTCAATATAATAATAATAATAACAACAATAATAATAAACACTCGATTAAACCATGCGGGTTTATATGGATCGGGTTTTTATCGGTAGAGATAAGGGAAGTTTTTAAAGCACATCATTTTTTGCTTTTTAAACTTCACTGTCACTTTTTGTTTGTTTTATGAAACTTCTCATGTAGAGTTTAAAAAGCAAATAATAGGGTACTTTTAGAATTTCATAGCTAAAGACAATCCATTTGTGGACCAAAAATCAATCGCGTTATTTATCCCAAATATCAATCGGGTTACCAAACTTTTGTCAAACATCATTTGACAATCTATAAGGAGAGCTGGAGAGGACATGGATGAACACACAGCCTCTTCAATCGCAACTGATTGACCAAAAATTAAAAAAACTTGGCCCAAAACGATATCCTGAATTAACATGCACGAAAGGAGGTCTGAAGGAAGAGGAGAGTACCATAACCATTAAAGAAACTATAAAGAAGGAAAAAAGTACGAGAATATCACAAACCCATAAATTTGAAGTAATCCAGCCGGTATCGGTAATGATCGAGAAATCCCATCATCGCATGCATCTTCACTGCGGCTTCCACATGCACTGATGATATGATCATTTGGCCATCGAGAAATAGCAGCAAAAAATTCACCAAAAAGAGAAGGAAACATATGTGCCAATATCTGCAGAAAAACTAGTGAACTTTCTTTCACTTCAAACTTCAGAAGCTGAGTTCAGTGAAGTGAAGTCAAACTCATGATGCTTAGTTTTTGAGGGTTGAGCCACTTTGTCGTGTCTTTATTGGACAGCATCAATAGATTTATAATTTCTATCTCAATCGGCATGTTAAATGACATATATATCTACTTCTCCCAGCACATAAATATTCTTAGTTTCAAGGACAAATTTGTTATTCCACCATTTAAATTTCCTTATATAAATACTAGATTTATCTTTAAATCTTCACATAAGGATAAGGCTCGACAAATGATCAGTGAGCCACTGCAATTAACTAGATCCCACTTTTATTCAACGTTTATCGTCCAGTTTCATTGTACCACGTATGTGTTTGGTTAGTTTTCTCTGCTGTTTGGACTCTGCCAAACTATTCAAAGACCACCTAATTAAATATTTGACATCTGTCGTGTGAATTAATATTTAAAGTGTTAATTATGATGATACATAAAAAGAATAATTTAAGACTAAAATTGACAAATAAAAAACCTGTCAGCTCCAATCGATGTCCCGCTGCCATCTTTCTCCAACGCCGGCGATACTTAATTAACAAACTCCGTATGGTAAATTACGCTTTGAAGATGGTAATCCAGAAAATTTGCTTCGTAACTCATTCTATCCGTTTCAAGCTGACTGTGCCATTCCCAATGTTGAGGTTAGTGTTGGTGCTACTGCTGACGTAACTCATTCTTAATGACTCTGTCATTCTATCACGTTATACCATTTCGATCTACATATATACGCATGCATTTTGCGGTACGTACGTAATTTCACTTTTCTCCTTCCTCCCTCTCTCTCTCTCTCTCTCTCTGTTTCTTCCCTTTCTTGAATTCCTTAGATATAGATTTTTGGATTTATGAATTCATGAAGTCAAATAACACAGCAGAAACTTGGCAATTGAAGAAACCACCTATTAAGATTGATTTTTATTTTATTTTGTGTGTGTGTGTGTGTGTGAACCATTTTCCCGTTACTGCAGAATTGCGGTGCATGGTTGTGTTTTATCTGTAAAAGGGTGCATGAATCTGTTCCTCATTTGAGTTCGCATTGTCCAGTTATCTGGGAGACAAATAACAAGACTTGACATCAAACATCCGATTCAACACTGACTTTTTCCCACAAGAAAAATAAAGAGTTCTGATTCAGCACTATAATTTTAAGCTAGTGAATTAGAAAAACTGCAGGTTGCATGAGTCCCACAAATTCAACCCAAAAGTTCATTGAATCTTTCAATTCATGCCTGAAAAAGCCGAAGCTCAAGTTGAGGTTATATGGAATTATGGGGAATGAGGTGGCACAGATCAACTAATTTTATGGAGTTAACAATGCACATACATTGTGAAATTAAAATCTAGCCAAGTATTTTCTGCTACCAGTATCATACATCATAAATTTACAATACAAGTATACAATCAAACTACACTAGACTTCAATACCTCATACAGAAAAAATCATCAGAAGCATTTCCTATGAACAACAGAAGGTCCAGTTTCATCATAATCTGCTTTGGTTATATGCTGATTTTGTGGGAACACAACTTTGGCGAGTATAGCACCTCCCACCCATGCTGAATACATTGTCAAATTCTCTGGCATATATTCTGGAGGCTGTATTGAACCCACACCAAGAAAGGATTAGAACAAGAATTTAGCAATGCAGTTACTGCAAGAAAACAGTGCCGGAAAAATGTTACATAAACCGTAAAGTATTTTCTCTCATGCAACTTTCAGACCTCGGAATAGAGAGTGATTCAGTGATTGTTTCACCTTATTGACTTAATTATATTAATTTTATTGCAGGCAATTCCTTTAGAGAAATCGAACAGGAATTTGTCAGTAGACCACTGGCAATATCAACATGTACCCATATCAACCAAGAATATTTCCATTTTAGCATATTTAAATAAGAGATAATCTATATATATATATATATAGGGAACAAGCCAGTTTGGTGAAACATTCAAAATTCCAAAATCTACCCTCAGTTAATTGAAAAGTTGAACCAGAAAAAAAAAAATTGATATGAAGGGCAAAATCCTACAAAAATTAATTCTTTACATTAAATAATATAAAAAGAACATGACCCTAAAAAAGAGGAACCTCCAACAATCAGTTAACAAAATAAAAATTAAAAAAAAAACTTGGGTATGTACCATTGAAGTTTATCTATTTACTTTATTAATTATCCATTTAGGCTTTTTTGGTCAGAACTATGCATTTAGCTACTCTTCTTAAATAAATAATCGTTTTAAATTTGTACGTGTAAACATCTAAAAAATGTATTATTTTTTTACGAGTTTATATATGCAATAAAAAAATGAGCCAATCTAGCGCAAGCGGAGCGCATGCGAAGGGGCTAGTTAATTAAAAACATATATAATCAAATTTCAAGCCTGTTTTATATCCAGTAAAAGGTTTGTCAAAAATCACTTCCTAATCAATGAACAATGAAAATGCTAATCTTTTTAAACAAGAGTGTAGGCATACATTCTATCAAATTTAACAGAAGCAAGAAAAAAATGCAATCATGATTGCAAGAGTACAAATTTTAGAATGGATTTCCAAAGAAAATGAATAAAAACTTCTGGTACTGTTGAAAAGAGAGGAAACACCAAACTCCCAACTATCTGTAAGGAAATTATGAAAATTAATGATACAACGATTTAGCATAATCACTTGTTAATGTGTAGCAAATAAGATAGGGATCCCATAAAACCATCAGAATGAACTGTGGACTTGGAAACAATTAGGGAAACCACATATAGCTATAAACATAGTATGCGGACAACAAATTTGACATTCAAGAGCTTATTTCATCAAAATTATTAAGAATTTGCAAATTTTGGACATGGTCCGATCACTGTGATGTCATGAAGATGACATCATGGGAAGACAGCTGACAATGTTTAGCTAATTGCAGATTTTTGGCCTGGCTGGATTTGAACTTTAAAGCTACCCCACCCTCAACTCTCAAGCTAAAACCTAATTGCAATTTTTCATGAGAAAATAAATTACCTTAACTAAAGCAGGACGGACAGCAGATGAGCATAGACCAGCTTCTTTCTGAAACCTTTCTTCAAAACCTGTGATAAGAAGCAATCCAACTGCCAATCAGCAACAACAGAGCAAAAGTTTCTATTCTTCTGAAACAAGAATGTCAAACTCAAATTTTATCATATCAGTTGTATTGTAAAATATTTCCAAAGAAGAATAGTATAAAAAGAACTTTAAACCCAGGAAACTCCAAAACTTGGTGAATCCATTTATTAAAATAATATAGACGACAAGGAAAATGAAAAGGGTCCAAAGAAAGGGCCTTGCAGAAATCTATATATAAACAGTCCCATGTTTTCCAACACAAGCAAATTATTTAAGGAAAGAAAAAAGAGACAAAAAGATAAAAGGAAAAGATAACATACTGATTACTGCATCCGAAATGCACAAGCAACAATGACTATAAAACTCACCACTCATAGAAGCAGTGCCACCACACAGTACCGTATTTTCCAGCAATTGCCGGTGACTCTCAGATGATACTGTTGAAATACAACGAACAAGCTGTTCAACAATTCCATGAGCCTCTAAACCCAATATAGATGGTTGGAATAAAGCCTCACCAACAGTATATCTTTCTCTTGCAATCGTAATGACCTAAAATAATAACTAGTGTTACATTGATCAGACAATAAGCATTCAGAAGATTAAAAACGAACAGATTATAATGAAAAGGGGCAAAGGAGGACTATTGGGAAGAGACATAACAGAGATGGTTATACTTAGAATATAAAAATAGCAGGTGACCTGCATGCCTTGAGATGGAATCGCTATCATTTTGTGTTCAAACTTAAAAGGAAAAAAAAATAGAGATTAAAGAAACCCACAGCTTCATCTCCAAAGAATTTCATAAAATATTAAGTGTTTGAGAAGATTTCAGTGTGTGGGTAATTTTTCGGATTAGAACTCTTTATACATGTAATGTTAGAAATATCTTAAGTGGACTTGACCGTTTGTTTGGCATGTAATCAGTTGTTTGAATTGACAAAGAATCCTACACGTTTGAAGTTGAACTCATACTAGATACAAATCAAAGAAAATCAGCAAACTATGACAAGTGAAAGCCAGTTATGAAATAAATATAGGTGAATTATAGGCATAATATGATGTACACAAGTGAACGTATCCTCAACCCAAACAACCCACATATGCTACATGCCTACATCTGTATTTTTTATTTTTTTTTTCCATCCATTTATCCAAATTATAAGTTCGTTAAATTAACCAGACCTGTCCATCAGGAAGGGTATGTTGCTCTGCCTGGCATGAATTTTTGGTCTTTTCATAAGCAAGCTCATCTTCAGCACAACATGAATATTGCTCTTTTATTTTCTCAACATCAGACATCTTGATATTCACTAAAGGATTGGATTTCCCAAGCTCTTCAGCAAGTAACTTCGTCAAATCAATTCCTCCAATTTCAAACCTTCTTGAGGCAATGTGCTGAACAGCACCTTCAATTACTGGCGCAATATCTGTTAAAAAATGGCCAAAAAAACAAAAAAGGCACAGTTAAAAGACAATCAGTTTGCTTCCATTTTCATATCACGGAGTACCATTCAGTTGCATATTACTCACTAGGTTGCACATAAAGATGAATCAAATGCCATTAACAGATCATTCTGGTTAACTAAAGCGTGCCAGCTTTAGTTCAGACACCAACACATCTTTATGACTTATTATCATTCCCTAATGCACTGAATTAATGTGTGGATGGATATAGCTTGGCATAGCAAGTTAGCAACACAGTATGGATAATCATTAATATACTTTGTTCTATTATTACAAGATTCATACATTATAAAAAAATGACAAATGACAAATTTTGAAGTGCAAACTGAGTGATTATGTGTTAGACAGGATAAATTGAATTTTTATGAGATAGATTTATTAGCTTTAGATTACACAAAACTTAACCTTTAGTAAAGGAGATATAAGGATAGCTCAATTATCACTATGTATTCAATAAACATCTCATTAACTAATATAGGTTCCCTTTTGCAACGTATATGTACCTATCTTCCCATGGCCAATATCAACAGTGCATCCTGAGATACGTCCTACAGCATAAAGTGACAATACTGCTTGCTCTGATGCATAGAAGCCCGATATGTTAAACGTTTCAAACATCAGTTGCACCAACTGTTCTCTCACAGCCTGGAAAAAATTGTATTTTAGTTTTTCTTAAAAATAAATATATTAACTAACAGAAATTAGAATTATGTAGCACCAGAAAGTTCAATTTCTAGGCTTTTTCTTTTTAGAGAGAGAGAGATTGAATACTTCAATTCAAGGCCATCAAACACGTAACAGCACTTCAACACCACACAACCATTCCCCTGCCTCCCCTACAAGAGTTTTCATACCCACAAAACTAGGCAGTCTGTGTGCATGCACACACAGAGACACGCACAAAAACAGTGAAATGATGTCACAGAGGCAACTCTCACCACTATGCACTGGCAACAAACTGATTCGCAACATACAAACTTGTAGCTACAGAATTTCTTTTTCAAATTAAATTAAACAAGAATAGTGACTACAATAATGATAAACATGATACTGAAACTTTTAGAGTTTATAGAATTTGCACAATGACACCATTCTAGACCATAGACTTTAAACATAATCCATTTCTGTTTGAAATTTAATTCTATAAGAATAATTAAAACAACAACAATAACCACAATACTTACCTTTTCAGCATAGAATAGCATAATGGCACCAGTTTACATCATACTCTTTAAATAAATTTAAACATTATTAACAAAAGAAACAGATTAGCTAACCTTGGGAGTACAAAGTGGATCAGTAAATAATATCTGCCCTTCATTGCCCATTTCCCATCCGAGGCCCGTATATAGGACATGATGCAACAAATCTTCCATGGCATCCCAATCTCTAATAAGACCCCGCACAACTGGATCAACAATGGTATCTTCAAGTGTTGAAGTATCATTCGTTAGTCCATCATCAAGCACGCGTTTCATTTGGTTAGGAATTATCTGAAACATATGGACAGAAAATTAAAATTAAACAATAAAGAAAAAAAGAGTTTGGACCACAGTGATTTCCTCAGCTACTTCTACGTTAGTTGAATTGAATTGTCATTCTATAAAATGAAACCCATTATAACATTAAGTATAAGTGACTCTCTGCTTTCTTTCATTTCCCCGAAACCAACAAACAAGAGACAATATACCCAAAATTTACTTCTTTATTATCTTTTTTTTCTTTATTTTCAAAATTTTCTCAGCAACCAAACGGATAACATGAAAAGACCCTAGCTTTTCACATGGGATGTACAGCACAATAAATATAGCTTATCACAGTTGGAGTTTTCCATTTCCCCAAAAAAAACAAAAAACCAGAAACTTTTCTGAGCAACCAAAAGGAGAATAGGAAGTGAGACCAAGAAGATGGAGCATGATTTGAATATTATTACCAAGGAAGGAGCTTGATCGGGAATGGCGGGTCCCGCTTTGAGGTGCTTGGAGCCAACATCGACCACCGCGGCCTCCATTTGCTCTTTAACTCCAAAACCCAAAAAACCTAACCTTAGATTTCAGTTTCAACGGGCAAAGGGTTAGCTGAGCAGTTGAGAAGTAAATAGCCCACACCCACACACCCAGTTACAGAGCACTCGACCTATTTCCTATTATTATCTAGAACTCAAGCGGGCTGTGTATTTTCAAATTTCAGGAGTATGGAGCTGGACTTTGGACCTATGGTATGGAATGCAATTTTCATTTTTTGACAAATTATATTTTTTCTTTTCCTTTTCTTTTTTTGTCATATATTTTTGTTTTTCTAATTTGATTATTTGACACAACTTCCACTAAGGGAAAAAGCAATTTTAGTCCTTGTAATTTATGCCGAAAACATATTTGGTTCATACAAGAAGTGTAATTTTGGTTTCGAGGAAATTTTCGATAGAAATTTTAATAAAAATTTTTGCAGAAATTTTTATTTCGACAAAATTAAACAAAAACGATAGAAATTACTATCAAAATATGAAAAATTTTGAATAAAACTTGACCATATGTTTATTTAACATATTATCTACTACATAGATAAAAAATATTGAAGAAATCAAATTATATAGTAAGTTTTATGTGATATAAGTTGAATATAATATGCGCTGTACGCAAATACTATTAGAAAAATGGGTTACTGATTAATAATTATATAAATAACACCTCATATCCTAAACTCTAAACCCTAAACCATATACCCTCTAAGGCTATACCCTCTATATACCCTATAAGACTATACTCTCTATATACCTTATACCCTATAAGGCTTACCCTATATATACCGTATATTATTAAATTTACTCAACCCTACCTCCTAAACCACAAACCATCAACAATACACCACTCCCTAAACCCTAAATTAATTATATTAAACTTATATACTTACAAACTTATATAAAATTATAAACTTAAATACTCCATAGTGATATTTAGTTTATAAACTTATATAAAATTACTAAATCCATATTATAGTTTTTCCAAAAGAAAAAAAAAAACCATATTATAGTTTATATTGTTTTAAACTTTTACTTAGGTTTTATTACATTTTTAATACCCTAATGTCTGACAAAAAAACATATTTAAATATGTAATGTATATAGTTTTAGTACAAAGTTTTTAATTAAACTAGTTAACACCCATAAATTATGTAATTATGTTTTTTTTTGTACAAAAATTATATAATTAAGTTTATATAGTTGTTTAGTTTATATTTTTTTTATTATTAAATTTTTTATACTCGATATTCCTAAAACTCTAAAACTCTAAAACTCTAAAAAATTATAAAACCTATTACTTCCACCAATTTGTAATACCCAATATGCTGTTGAGTGTTGAAGTCGAAGTGTCAAACCCGCTTAAAGCTAAAGCCTTTCAAACCCAAAAAATAAAAAGCTAAAGCCTTGAATAAGAAACTAGAAAGTATATTATATTATATATCAAGTTGTTAACCACTTAACCCTAAAGTCCTAAACATATCTCTTCACTCTTGCCGCCGATCTATGTTCTGGGGTCACGGGGGGAAGTCGACAGGGGGGGCACTGGGAAATGCAAAGAAGTCGTGGGGGGGGTGGGAAATGTAGAAAAGTCGTCGGGGGCTGGAAATTGCAGAGAAGTCACTGGGGAGGGCTGGAAAATGTTGAAAATGGATGAGTTTATCGAAATTTCAACGAAATTTGGGTAAAATTTCGCCGAAAGTTTACAAAAATACATGTGCGGTAGCTTCGAAATTTCACCAAAAAATTATCGAAAATTAATGGATATGTTATAAAATTTTGGGACCCCCAAAAAATGAAAATTTCTGTGAAATTTTGCCAAAATTTTTGAAATTTCATTCCTTGGGTTCATATGATTTTAAAACTCCATATTAGGTATATGTGTTTTATATTGTTTGCAATCTTAAGCCAATTAAAAAAAAACTCAAATTTTTAAATTTCAAGATAAATTATCTAATTTTGTTTTCAAGAAAAATTTTGTTGGTAGATTGAAAGACTGTCTTATATATGAGTTTTCTAAAACTAATTTTAATTTTCATCTTCATATTTATTATTTGTTGAAGAAATTGAGGCTCACAAAATAGGGGTTAAACTTTAAGTTTGGAATTTCCTTGAATTTTTGTTTGAAAATCAAATTCAAGGTTACATACATAATTTTTTTTTCATTCTTAAATAAAAATCACGAATTTAATTAGTTTCAATTTGAAAAAAAAAATATATATATATATGTTGGGTGCAAATTGTCCTTAGATTGCAAATAATATAAAACAAATGGACCAAATGCAAAATTTTGAAACTATAGGGACCAAATATGTTTTCGGGGGAAAAGACAGGGACCAAAATATTTTTTCCCCTAAGTTTATATAGTTTGAAGGTTTATTAAAAGTTTAAAACAATGTTTCCCCTAAAAATAGATCGAAATCTCACATCACTCCTTGAAAGTTTATTTGTCTCATGTTACACCCTGAAACTATATTATGTATTGCACATAACCGGTTCCATGTCCTTGAATATCTACCGTTAGAATTCCTAATTAATGTGGCGTCCACATGTGCTTGGAAATTAATTAAATATTATTTTAATACTCTAGTTTTTTATAGAAATAAAAAAAAATTTGCACAAATACCACCAATACTATGAGCCCGACATGCAATTACCATTTTATCTATTTACCACCCAAACTTTCTCTCGGGTGCTAGTCCACCACCCTCCACCCACTTCTGTCCACTTTTCTGTAAACTTATTAGGATATTTTTGTCAATTCCCATGACAAATCATTTTTAAAAATGTTTACCTAAAAATATTAAAAAATTAGTTAATTATTACTAACCCCCATTTCGGAGTTAGTTTAATTCAAAACCCCCTCCTAGATAACACTTAATTCCTAATTCCCTATTTACACTTAGATCTTTCCCAAAACCCCTAGTGAATATACATAGACCCAATTCTGATTTTATTTATTTATTTTAATTTCTATTTACTCATTCTCTCTCTCTCTCTCTCTCTCTCTCTCTCTCTCTCATTCTCTATGTTCTTTTCTCTCTCACAGATCCCTCAATTTCTAGAGATCCTCGGTTGTCTGGCGGCCGATGCGGTGACAGCAAAGGCGATCAACTTGCTTCCTTCCACTCTTCCTCCTTATATAACTTGATTGCCCAAAACCCAAGTCAAAGTGGCGGATCGAGGCTTGACAGACGTGATGGTCTTCTCCGGCAATCCATCATTTCCGAAAACGACGAGACATCGGACCACCAGGGATGTTTTTCTATCTTTGAGCTAATCATAAAGGTGTTCTCTGATGCTCCAGCTGACCATATAAGGCGATTCGAAGGAGATAGGCCGATGGGTTCACGGTGGCGATTTGATTTTTTCCGACGGTGTTGTGGTACGTACGTGGCTCACTACCATGGGTTGATTCTTCTCATTGAGTTGAGATTAATGGTGTAGTAACCTTGCCCATCTTGAACTTCTTCCTAGCAAAATCTTTGTCATAGTGTAAAGGAACAAGCTCACCTTTGGTGTTATTTGCCAAGAAGGTTTGCTTGGAGTCACCCTTTTCCACCTTGACCGGAGATTCCAAGCATGCACTAAACACGTGATGGCTCATGTTGGTGGTGTCATAAATAATTACAATAATTGCAAACTACCATAACAGGCATGAAGTAGCTGCCATCCTCATTCATCTTGTAATGAAAGCGTTTCTACATTTCGGACTTCTTCTTTCCTGGCTTAAATTCTTTATTGGCTTAAAGATTGTTTGTGTTGGTTGAGATCCACTACTAGCACTCACACTAACTTGAGGTTGTTCTTGAGGTTGAGAGGCTTGAGATAGTTAAGGTTGTGAGGTAGAAGTAGAAGCTTTAACTTGTTTCTTCGTCATTCTATAATCAGTCAACAATAAAAATTAATCAGTAAACTCATATTCAACCAAAGTTTAAACTCATATTCTTTTAAGCATGTAAATGGATTCACAAATGACTAAAGCATATATGTGTAAGTGAATGAATAAAGCATGTGACTCAAAGGATATTTCAATTAATGTGTATTATACATTAATAGGGCATAAGCATTATTCACTACACTGGAACTCTAGGATCATTGTGTAAGTGAATGAATGTGTCCATGGATATCTAAGAGAAGAAACATGATGAGTTCGGAGGTCATTGAGACTCGTGTTATCGGATTCTTAGATTCCTAAATGTTCCTAGTCGATAAATGGAATGTTAACTGGACATTAACATTCCAATAAGTCAAGACTAGCACATACGCTTGCTTACTCCGGGTTGGTGAGTCTCATGTCATAGTGTAGAGACAATGAAGCAGGTATGTGAGTGCTTGCATAGAGACACGTCCACTGAACTTATCGAATAGAGAATCTTAGATGGAGCTTTATGGCATGTCAAATAGGAATGGTTATGATAGATATTGTTAGTCCTCAGACCTGAGATACCACTGATGTCTTGTGTGTGTATTCAGTGTACTTTGACTGCACAAAATGGACCAACGCAATCAAACGTGGGTTACATATGTATGTTGGTCCATTGACACACATATGTAATGTAGGTATGTGAGTGTGCAACATGGAATCTCTCACTTTTCGTAAAGAAGGAGATTTCTCAGGATAGAAAGACTTGCAAAGTCTCTGGCCAGAGCATATGCATATATATATATGATTATATCCTGTAATGGGTTTTGACACGAGTTTCATACCAATGATGTAATCGGGACATAGATGAGAGAATGATCGTACTGTATTATAATAATAATAATTGAATAGGTTCGATGCTAAATTCTATTTGGTTTGGGGGCTATAAACTATGGCTAGGTGACAATGTGGTTTGTAAAGTCTAAAGAGCAATTAACTAAAAAGAGTTTTTGGTTAATTGTGATTTTACTGCCAAATCAAATAAGAACCTAAAGGGTCACACACATACAAGTATGTGGAAGACCAAAAGGAAAGGATGATACTGAGGATCAGTATGTTCGATTATTGATTGCAACTATCGTGATAGTTAGTATTGCCTAAGACTGATCGAGAGTTCACACTTCACAGTGAGTCACCTATCCTAATATTGCTCTAGTGTAAGCTCACTTAATTGTGAGATATTAATGGGGACCATGAAACTCTATGACTTAATTACAAATTGATGAGGACAATTACGCCCATAAGTCAAGTGACATAATTTTTTCTTAAGTAAGATTAATTAGCTAATTAATCTACTTAGAGAATAAGATTGGAAAGTTAAAGCTTGAGCTTGTTCACGTACCCAAGACTAAATTATTAATTATTAGAAAATAATTAATGTTATCTTATTAATTAAAATAAATGATTAATTAGTTCATCATTAGTCCTAACCCAAACACTAAGCTTATTGATTAACGTGTTAATCACATGATTAAGTGTTGGATGACATGTTGGTCAAAGGACATTTGACTTTCATGTATGACATGAGATAAGTCACATAATATTAAAGAACTTGGGGCAATAGTGCAAATAAGAAAAAATGGTGATTAGTGGAATTAAATGGGTGAATGAAGACCATCCATTTAAGATGGATGACCTAGGTCATTCATTAAAGAGATGAGAAAACATAAAAGGAGGATTACTACTCCTATGTGCCGCACCTTTCTCACAAGGATGAAACCTAAGGTTTCATCCATTCTCTTCCTCTATGAAAATTAGGGAGAAATTGATGGGTCTTGTAAAACCCATCTCCATTACCATATCTTTGATGTCATTCTATGAAAAGATGATGATTTAGTAGCCAAGATCAATATTTTCTTTTCATCTTTCCTTCTCTCATACTTGGTGTGGACTAGCTTTAGAAAGATCACATTTGTGATCTTAAACCTCAAGCTAAAAGTGAGTTCATCCTCATGGTGGAGACAAATCATGAAGATGGACATGGAAAGAAGACATCCTCATAAATGTGTGCAAATCTTGGATTTCATCCAAGATGGTCTTCAAGGGTAAATTTCTTATCCTAATGCTATTACTACTTTTTCATATCTCATCACACCTAAGGATACTAGCTAGGGCTAAGGGAATAGATAAATAAAATTAAAAATCCACCATACTTCCACACTTAGAAATTGTTTCTAGGATTACCTACCATTCCCTTCACCAAAACCTTCCAGATCATCCATTGAAGAACCAAATAAGAAGCTAAGTTCACTGTTTGGAGTTGTTGCATTGAATCACCGATTTTTGCTTCAACATATATAATCCAGTAATTATGTTTTCCCTTGTACTAATTTGTTTGTTTTTAAATATGATGTCCCCCTAACAATTGATTAGCAATCATGTGTAGGTTTGTATAAAGCTGCAGTAAACGGTGATTGGAACACAACTAAAAGAATCATAGATAGAGTTTCGACTATTTTAGGTGAAAGTATCATACGGGAATCATATATTGCACTTCATGTAGCAGCCGGAGTGCGACATGTTCAGGTTGTTGGAGACAAGAAACCACTTTGTTTTGCTTCTTTGTTTGGATATGAAAATATGGCCACATACCTATATGCTCCTCACAATTCTTAACCGATGGCATATTTAGCAGAAGAGCTGCTTGGGATATTTTTCGCTTCCATAAATTACGGGTCTCTTCGGTAAGTTCAAAGTTTAAACGTTTCTCCTTTTCAGATCACTTATAAACATGTACAAGGGTGCTGAATAGTGAAGAGTGCTGAACTTTCAAAGAATGTTAGTCCCTAAGCCTAAAAATGAAGATAATTTTTTCTTTTGTTTTGTTTCATGAATCTTTTTTTCTGGCTGATGGTCCTATGAATCTGAAAATGAGGAATTAATCAAAGAAATATTCCATATTTCCATGCATTATGCATGTCTATATCCAATTAATTAATTTTTCATTTTCTTCTGTGAATTTTTGTAAGTTTTGCCTCGACATTGCTAAATAACTATTTAATTTTGCTTCTGAACGTGATTATGAAGGCAAGGTGACCTTGCATTTATTGACTCAAAAGCCTTCAACATTTACCATGGGAAGTCCAGCCTATGCATTACTCAAATAACTCTTGAAAATAGTAGAAGAAAAAGATGTAGAATACATAAGGGCCACGTTTGGTATGTTGGATTATGTTGGAGCAGACTATTCTTATGAATTATACTAGATAGTGTTGGACTTGAGTAAGCTGGACTAGGTGTATCCTGTGTTTGGTGTTGTGTCGGATTATGAAGTTGGATAAGCTAAATAACGCTGTTATGTGTTTGGTTCATAGTCAGACTAAGCTATAATTATTTTAATTTTTAAATTAATAAAAACATTTTAATTATCTATTTTTTTAAATATATTTTCAAGACCTAAAATAATTAACTTTATGTATTTGTTTATTAAATAAATACATCTTAGACAGTGAGAATCCACTTTTTATTATAGTTTGAAGAGTTAATATTTAATTATCAAGTTTCTCTAGTTTTAATGTCTAAAATAATTTATTAATTTGTTTTTAATTAAAAAAAATGCTATGAAATGCCATTGCATCTCTCCATTTCCTTGTACACCCTTTCATCTAATTAACATTTATATCATTAATTCTTTTGTTTATGATAAAACACTTCATTTATCTATTTAATTTAGGTGGTGTATGTGGTTATGTGTGCAACTTTTAACTCCTGGACTTCCATTTTTCCTTAATTCATTACAGGGATCTTTCGGAGGACAGTTGAGCTTCATTTGCTAAAAAAATTGAAGAAGCTTGAAATTAATAATAGATCAAAAAAAGAAAAAAAAAAAAAAAACCCAGAAACAATAATAGATCAAGAACCACTATTCATCTATTCTCTCTCTACTCTTCCTTCTTACTATGCAATAGAACCATCAAGATGCCCATTACTGATGGGCCCTGGGCCGATTGCTTGATCCTGCCCTTTCCCTTTTTTTCTTCTTCTGTTTCTTCTTCTCTCCCACCATTTTTGCAGATCGCTCCCACCCCACCCTACCCCTACACCCTCATCTTCCTTCCTCTTAATCTGTAAAACCCAGAAAAAATTCAAGGCATCAATTCATTATATCAATCTCAAATAACCCAGTAGATCAATTCAAGCTAATCGATCTGATCCACAAAGAAAGAGAGAGAGGTTGAGAGAAAAAAAAAAAAAAAAGGAAGAAGAGAGGAGGGAGAGAGAGATAGGACTAGGCCTGTTGGTCTCCTCCCGTGGGTTCGACTGAGAGCTAAGATCAAACTTGGTGCAACTCTCGGAAGCGTCGAATAGTCTAAGGAGAAATAGCACTCGTTATTTAGCACGGTACTTCAGCACCGTGTTGTGTTGTAGAAGAACGTCTAAGCCATGTTTTTAGGAAAACCGGTGCTATGTATGTAACGCTCCGAACCTTGCGCCCATAAAAATACTGAAATATTAACATTTTTAAATTTGTTTTATCTTTCCTTTGAGCCATGTACATAAATATAAATAAATAAATTTATTTGAAATAAAATATTTATGTAAAACTTCTGTATAAAAATATTTAAACAAAACAAAGTGTGTCCCACTGCCACGACTTCTTCTCATTGCCTCCTCAGCCTGCTTAACCTGCAAAACACCAACCCTACACCACAACCATAGTGTACCGGGTTATACAACAAACCCGATAAGCTCGAAAGCTCGTATAAGTGAAATGACTTAATTAACTGACCTCACTAATTCTTCAATTTCCATACTTAATAATAATCCACAGTAATAACCAATATTTCTCAATCACAAAATAATTTCATTACCAATCATCCAAGTAACAAGATAATCATAATTCCTCAATTCACATAAATCCCCCCAATAATAATAATTACTCTGACAAATCAATTACTTAATCATCAACTATTAACCTCAACCTCGATCATTCACATCCTAATTAATAACCTCGATGCATGAACACCATCAATTCAATCCTCAAGATTCAAGCTTAGACTTTACCAAGTCCTAGCAAACAATGCAATACAAGCACACAAAATAAACAAAAATCTATCTAATTTCACTCACGTCGCTCTTGGAAATCCTCCAGCTTTAAAACTATTTTCAAAATCTCTTTTTTCAAATCCATTTTTAAATCCCCTCAAACCGTAAATCGAACTCTTAAAAACAAATAATACTTTCAAGCTGTAAAACTATTAAAATGTCTGAAAATAAAACGTAAAGCCTTACTGAAACTGTCATTTAAAATATTTACTGATGTAATATCATTTCTCAAAATACTCCACAACTGAAAACTCACGCTACACTAGTACCCGGGAAACTGCTAGTCATACATTGCCGAGTCATCTCTAGGCAAGTGCAGAGCAATATGTGATGCTGGTCATACACCGCCAACTAGGCAAGTGCAGAACAATATGTCATGCTGGTCATACACCGCCAACTAGGCAAGTGCTGGTCATACACCGCTGAGTCATCTCTAGGTGAGTGCAGAGCAAATCTATACCTGCTGAAGGGGGGTAATAATATGGCAGTTTGAAACTGCTTTTGGATATCTCAATCAACCACATCTCAAAAATACTTCTCCAGATAAAAACTGAAATTTAATTCTTCCAATAAATCCGCTTAAATAAAATCATTCTCAAATTGTGAAAGCTGCTCGATCAAAATCATCTTCCAAAGGACGACAATTCAATAATTAAACTTCCCCAAAATAATGCCAAAAACCATTTCCAGAAACTATCTATACTCAATTAAATCAAGAAAAAAGTCGAATTATAAAATGTGCAAAACAATTCGGAAACCAGAGATCCACTTACAATCTACCCCGAGCTATACCGAATCCTTTCCGAAATTAATTCCTACTGACGACCCCTCACTTGTTTACCACTCAAATCGTACCAAATACTTCCTCAATAAGTAACTTGATTATTCTGTATGATAATTGCCTAATCATTATTCATTAATCCTCGACAATAAGCATTTCTTCTCTAATCTAGCAATTATTCTCGGGCAACTCTATAATTCCTAATTAATTCCCTAGCCTCAAATCATCATCAATTCATTCTCATGATCCAAATCATACACTTAGCCTTCCTAACATAAAGCAACAAATCACACAAAAACAGACAATTCATCCACGGTATTCTACAATATAACCAGATAAGTTTCACTCACAGTGCAAACACGTGAAATGACCGAAATGTCCTTCACGACACCATTGCTTGGATATCAAATCCGGCAACATAACGACATCGGGAATGAGATTTCCCAAGCCCGTGCATCTGTTAAGACCAGGCAATCAAATCAAAACAATTCAGATTCACAAATTGATCGTTCAACGGTCGGATTGGGCGGCAACACCACACCCGGTGGCTGCCCGGCCACAAACAACACATAAAACATCACAAAAACTTACCAGAAGAATCTAGAAAGGTTCCTGGGACTTCAATTGGACGGAATCAGGTCAAACAACCCTTAACCCGCCGCCAAAAGTGGTGGTTCCGATGGTGGCAGTGGCGGCACGAACCTAGAAATACCCAAAATCAACTCCAATTCATCCTAAATGCACAATGGAACCTTCAAGTACACAAAAACAACTCGAATTCAAGTCCAATTTCAAGAAATTCGAAATATACATAAACCCTAAAATCGAATTTCCAATTTCTCAAAATTGGACGTGCCCACCTTAGGGGAAAGATTACCTATACCCCGAGGATCATTTTTGACAACTGGACTGACGGACAAAAGTCGCCGGAAATGACGGAAATCGGCGGTGAAAGCCGGCGGTTAGCTTGGCTTCCCGGGCTCATTGCTCCATCGTGGAGCCTCGTATGGACGAACGGAGACCATGGTTGAACTCACCGTGGTGAGAGGAAGAAGACCCAATAGGTTCGGTGTCTCGTTGTTGCCGAAAAAATGAGATCGCCGGCAGTGAGTTGGGTGTTTCTCGGCTGTTCCTGCGCGTGGAAGGATGGCTAGCGGCTGGGGGTCACGTCAATGGCCTTCGGTCGTCGTGGGTTGGCCGGCGAAGGTGAGTTCTCGCCGAAGCTGGCCGTGCGCAAGGAGAGGGAAGAGAAAGAAGAGAGAGAATCAGAGAGAGAGAGAGAGAGAGAGAGAGAGAGAGAGAGAGAGAGAGAGAGAGAGAGAAATTAGATATAAAAATCTGATTTTGGGTTTTAAAACCCATTTTCATAAATTTACAAAATTGCCCTTCACTTTGAACGTTTGTAAAATCCAAACTGTAACTCCGATTTACGCGTGTTTCATGTCTACGAACTCGTGAACTTGAGCCTTATCCAACGTGCCCAAAGTCAAAGACGAAAGCCCACTAATTTTAAAACTCAACTCTGGGTCAAACCCAATTTTAAAAATAGAATTAAAAATTAAATCCAATATCTTTTATTTCTAAAAAAAAATTCTCAAAATAATCAAAATAAATTCTCAAAATATTTAAAATAAATCTTTGAAAAATACGGAATCTCACAATGTAATCCCACTTAAAATAGCATCGAGTGATGCCAAACACAGGATAAGCGTGTTATTTAACACAATCCTCTCTAGTCCTCCCTAATCTGATGTACCAAACGTAGCCTAGAAGGCTAAATTAGATTCAAAATATGAGCACAACACCTCATTTGCAAATTTTTACCATTAAAAAAAGTGCATTTGGGTTTGCCAAGTCTTCATCTTTTCAAATGTTCCAAACCTTTATCGTTTGAAGAAGCATTGCCAACCATGATTGTAAGTATTTTCTCTATACCCCATTCTACCAAACATTCTTCAACAAGTTTCCCAATAGTCTCACCCTTACGATTTGAATTGGAATCACACAAAAGTTCAAAATTATTTTATGCAACATCCAATCATCATCTATAAAATGTGTAGTGAGAAACATATAATTCACTTGTTGAATAGATGTCCACGTGTTTGTAGTGAGACTAACCCTATACCTACTTAAATCATCTTTCAATTTACTGTTTTCAGAATAATAGAGAGCAAGCACATCTCGACCAATTGTCTTACGAGATGGCACTCTCCATTTTGGGCATGCAACACTACAAAAACGACGAAACCCTTCTCCTTCCACAAAACTAAAAGGTAACTCATCAAGAATAATCATCTCAACACATGCTTTTTGACAAGATTCCTTACTAAACCCAACATCAATAGCAGGATTATCATAAGCCAATATCTTTTGTTTTTTGTCCTCTACTCTATAAGGGTATTTCTTACATCTCTCAAGATGATGGTTCAAATTAGTTGTCCCATTTTTTTTGGGATGGGCAACATAATCAGCTTTGCAGCAGTTGCAAGTAGCTCTAATATTACCATCAGATGTAGTATAAATGATCCCATACCTCAGATGGTTGCCTTGTTGAAGATTTTCTTTTCACACTCTCAGGCTCGGTAGCTTGGCCACTCTCACCAACTTGGGTTTGAGTTGCATTAACTTGAGTCTCGGAAACTGGCGCCACATGTGATTCCGCCGTCTCGGTCCCGGTAGTTCTGGTCCTTGCTTCTTGGTGAGGTGATTTACCTGAGTTTTCCATCTACAACCAACAGCAACACAACCAATTTAGGGAATTAACCAATGAAACAACCAATTTCTGGGATTCAATATAATATATATTCACTATCAATTCCCTGATTTCCATCTTTAACTATTTCCAAAGTCACAAGTTGGTTCAGATAGTTGAGAAAGTAAATGGCCTCAATCCTTCTCATGTATTGTTTGATGCAGTACAATCAAAAAATTCTAATTAAGCTTGTAGTTGAGTTTATTCACGCTTGTCCTGGTTTGATTTGGGAAAACAATGCCCAAAATTGGACCATAATACATGCAGCAATTTCACATCGTGATACAAGCGTCTTTAATTTAATACATGAGCAAATAGCTAGACCTAAAAAGGAATGTGATAGGTGCGTATGAAGATAAGCAAGGAAATACTTTTCTTCATGTAGCTACACAATCAGCTCCGAAAAGTCAATTAAATAAACTAATTGGAGCAGTGTTTCAAATGTAGGGGAATTATTATGGTTCGAGGTAGGGGCGGAGCCAGCTAAGACCCACAAGGGTCGGTAGTAAACTATTTAAAACCCCCAAGTTTGAGCTTGGTTATTTATAAACCTCCACCCTTAATAAAACTATTTCACAACCCCCTGTTAGTCACTTAATCTCTCCCAAAACCCCCTAGTCAACTAATACCCAACCAGGTTTGACCCTCAATTTTTTTAATATTCCAATTATATCCCTAGACAATTAATACCCGGCCATATCTCTCTCTCTCTCTCTCTCTCTCTCTCTCTCNCTCTCTCTCTCTCTCTCTCTTGTCTCTCTCTCTCTCTCTCTCTCTCTCTCTCTCTCTCTCTCTCTCTCTCTCCTCGCGCGGCTGGGCCGACGTGTTCTTCGTCGTCCAATGACGGTTGCCGGTGAGACCAGTCTCAGAACAACCTTCATTCCTCCTTCTTCCTCCTCCTGCCCTCCACATGCCGTGAAACCAAACTTCTATGCCGGATTGGGTCTAAGCAGACCCGAGTTCCATCGCCGGCGATCCGCCGATTCCAGCGAGGACGAGCTGTCGAACTGCTAGGGATGGCTTCCTCTCGTCGTCCTGAGTGCGCTGGTGTCATCAAAACTCCAACCCAACCCGTATCGCCTCCGTTTCTAAGGAGAGAAGCCAGCGACAACCTCGCCGGAGATCTCTGTGTTCCGGCAACCATTTCCGTCGTGTCAGGTATCCATCTTTTTCTCCTCGTTGTGCTCGTCACTTATGTGTGTTTGGATTGGTCCAATTGTTGATGAATAAAAAAACCCCATTTTATTGCTTAGGATAAAATGAGCTATTTGCAGACGGTTTGGTTCGTTTGAATTTTTTTGTTTCCTTTGAATTGATGAGCTATTTGCAGATGGTTTGGTTCAAAATCCCTAATTTGAAAACCCTAATTTGAAATTGATTTGTGAATCTGTTTGTGAAATGTATAATTTGTGAATCTGTTTTAGTTGAATTTGTTGTTAATCGGATAGAAATGTGGGTTTTTTAATTGATTTATAAGTATATACAAATTTACTTTATTTACTGATGAAACAGTTTCAGTTCGTAAAACAGTTTCAGTTCGTGAAACATGAGTTTTAAATGAATTTTAAATGAAATTATGGTTCTGAAATATGATGAATCAAATTTGCAGGTAGAAACAGATCGAGGCAGTGGCGACTGTCGTGTATTTGTTGCGCGTGAGGTGATCAGACGATGTTGTCTAGGGTTTCAGTTTCACTAAATTCAATTTCACTGAATTCAGTTTCAGTGCATTCAGTGAACTGAATTTGAATTTAATGAATACAATGAAACTGAATACACTGAAATTGAATTCAAACTGAAACTGAATTTAGTCTATAGTTGTGTGATAGACTCATATCGATGGCTTGCTGTGGTTGCTACTCTTCTCATCTCGATGGCTTGTTGTATTGTTGTTTTTTTTTATAAGGTTGCTGTGTTCTTTTTAGTGAAACAGAATTTAGTAAAGATGTAATTGTTTTAGTGAAGGTGTAATTGTTTTACTGAAGGTGTAATTGTTTTTAAATTAAGGTGTAATTGCATTTTAGTAAAGGTGTAATTATTTCATCACTTAATTCAGTTTCAGTAAGTAAATTCATAACTGAATTCTTCAATTTAGTGTAACTGAATTTCTGAAATTCAGTTTCAGTGTAATTGAATTCTTGAATTCAGTTTCAGTGTAATTGAATTTTTGAAATTCAGATTCAGTGTAATTGAATTCTTGAAATTCAGTTTTAGTGTAATGAAATTCAATTTCAGTGTTTGATTTTAGTTTTAACGAAATATTGAGTTTTAGCAAAAACTTCAATTCAAAAAAAAAAAAAAAAACAGTTTCACCAAAATTCAGTTACAGTGATGTCAGCGTGCATCAGCACGTGTCAGCGCACGTCAGAAGGATAGAGTTGGGCTTCCAGTTGTCCTGTGGACTTGCTAGTAAATTAATGGCTGGGTTCTAATGGCATACATGTAAATTAATGCAATTAATAAGCCTAAATTATTAGTAGGCTAATTCTTGGGTGCTGGTGGTGTGTTTGATTAAAGGTGGGTGCGGCAACAAAGTTTTCTCTATAAATGGGTGCTACAAATTACGGACTACAAGGGTCGGCTGACCCTTCTGACTCCCCCCTCTCCTCTTAGTTTTTAGGTTTTGTTTTTAACCCTCCCTCTATTATTCAGCATTATTTCAACTACTAAGAACCACCTGCAACATAATAAATTGCTTATTTAATTATGATTTTGTGGCTTTATCAGAAATGTTTAGATATTAATTTTTAGAAGTTTTGACATATCTTATTTGAGAGATTTGAGAGGTATTGTAAAACTTGAAAGTGTTAAATTTTGATGTCTTTTTTGTATTTAAAATAATTTAATATTATGGATTATTTTTCAATAAATTGCTTGGTAGCTGTAAATATTTTTTATAAAAAAAATTTTTAGAATAATATATTGTGTTTAACAAACAAAATTTGATGTTCATATTAGGAATGACTTGTTTTATATTTCATAATGATTATGAATTTAGAAGAACAACAAGCATCTAATTAAGGATGACCCCCCCTAAATGAAATTCTAGCTCCGCCACTAGTTCGAGGTACCTATTCTCTCGATCATCTACTTCCTACAGAATCATACAGTACGTAAGTATGTTTGTTTTTCTAACAAAAAAATAATGTATATATATTTTTGAATAGCTTGTCATATGCATATTATAACTATTCAAATGTTTATTCTAGAACCACACTACATGTTGGGAATTAAATCAATTTCTTATTACTGTTATTTTTGTAATGTCTTTCTCGAGTAAAAATTAGCTCGAGCCTTTTGTGTTATTCTTTGGGTTCTCTATTTCTAGACCCTTCTATTGGCAATGTCGTTTTGTGTTTTCCAAGACTATTGAGACGGATGTATTTTTATAACATATAGCCTGTTTTGTTTTCGTATGAGGTGTCTAAGAGAAGCTAATAGAACTTCTCCTTTGCTTCAGTTTCTCTCTTTTTCCAAATATCTCTCTCCTTGATTTGTTTCTGATTTGTGTGTGTTCGTGTGTTTGCTTGAATTAATCTCTGCTATATGCCATTGTTGCATTGATTTTCTTTGAGATTTCCACACTTCAGATAAAAGTGATGATTGATTGGTAGTTGAAAATTTTATGTTCCCTAAACGATCTGCGCATGTTTATCGCTTAAATTTTAAGATTTAAGTTTCAAATTTTTGGCCACAAAAGCTTGAGAGTTATAACCTAAAAATGACGATTTGCAATGCAAATTCTGCAACGTCAATCAATGGGGGCTGAGTCCAGAAATTGATAACTTCCACACATGCCGACATGATAATAATTAATAAGTTAACAGCCTAAAATATAATTCTATTGAGTACTTCATACTAAAAATATATTGAAATTATGTTATAAGGAAAATAAATTATTTATATATATTATATGATTATTTCTATAAGTAAAATACAAGTTTAATGTTTAAATTGGTAAACGATTCATTACTTTATCAGTACACTTTCAGCTTTCAACTTACTTTTACTTGTCTACTTTATTAATTGAAATTTATATATTAATACCATCAAGAGTATTTATATATTAATACCACCAAGAGTATTGGGGATGTGCACATTTACCACCTAAAAAAAAAAAAAAAATTTACAATCAACCACCCATATTTTCACAAAGGTGACAATATTGTGGCACCTATCATCCATTTTCGTCAAATTTTCTGTTAACTCTAAGGTTATTTTCATAAATCCATATAGTAGAGTATTTAAATTTTTAAAAAAGAAAGATAATTCTAAATAGACCCACCCAATTTGCTCACTCGATTCCACTAACTCTTTTCTTATAAAAAATTAGAGGCTTTTTTATATTTTACTTACCTAAACTTTGGACTTGATCTCACTTCACCGCCTAAAAAAAAATTTGTGCCAATTTATCACCTGAATTAAAAAATGAGTGAGGCTATGCAGACCACCTTCAGCTGTTGAGTTGACCACCCTAATATATTTTGTCCAACTTTTTTCCTATTTTATCCTTTATTGCAAAAACATGATGAAATCACCCAGATTCATTCGGTGGTTATCTACTGAAACATCCACCAATGTTCGACAGATAAGTGTCGAATAAATACAAACATTTCAGCAAATAACTGTCGAATGCTGTTTTCATTTCTATTTGATGATTATCTACCGAATAATTCACTAATGTTTACTAAATAACTGTTGAATAATCATAAATATTTATATAGATAACTGTCAAATAACCCAACGAACAAAATTAAAATTTTTTGTTTTAAGGGTAAAATTGAAATTTTGAAATAGAATGGTCAACTCAGCAGTTTAGGGTGGTCAGAGCACTGGCTTTAAAAATTTGCTGTAATGTATCATCTCTAGCTCATTCCATCTAAATTTCAGTTAATAACAACAAAGCACTGCTACTGCACCGCAACAAGTAGGCACTGCACCGCGGCAACAAGACACTGCATTGCAACGAGAAGGCGTTGAAGGCATTGCACTACAACAAGAAGGCACTGCACCACAGCAACAAGACACTGCACCGCAACAACAAGACACTCCACCGCAACAACAAGGCACTGCACTGCAACAAGAAGGCGTTGAATGCATTGCACTACAACAAGAAGGCATTGCACCGCAACAAGCCACTACATTTCAACAACAAGATACTACACCGCAACAAGGCAAAACACCTCAAGAATTATTCACTTATGAGCATCAAGAGTTATTGAAAGAGGGTCAAAAATGGATGAAAATCCTATACAATCGTGTCAACCATTATTGCTGGCGCTTTATTTGCTGCAGGGACTACTGTTGCGCATGGAGGAAATCAGTATAATCAAGCAACAACTGGTCAAATGGGAAATCATTATAATCAAACAATTCTTGATCAACGTTTCGAAAAGTCTGCATATCAAATTTTTATCATATTTGTCTATCTGATGCGTTGGCATTTTTGTTGGCTATCCTCACCTCAAGCCTCAAGGTATGCTGAAAGAGATTTTCTTGCATCTTTACCCTCGAAGCTCATAATGGGACTCACATTACTCTTCCTTTCAATCATGGGTATGATGGTGGCATTTGCCACGGCTTTTTTTATTGCTTACAGTCGTAAAGATTACCTCCCTGCACTCGTAACTGGATGTGCAGTTGTCCCAGTGCTTCTATATGTTTTGCTGCAGTATTCCCTTTTCACCGACATTATTTATTCCACACTCTTTTTCACATGTTTATTTAAACCACACAAGTAATTTATGAAGAAACTGAAAATTGCATTGTCCTATACTCCTATGCATATATTTTCTTGAATAAATTAATTATTATGTTTGTAAAAAGTATTCTGTACATCACCCTGTAAAAGGGGATCATCATGTTTGTAATAAATTTCTGTACACAACCATTGTGATAAATTTCTTACAATCTATTAAATATATTCGATCTATTGTTGCTATCAAATTCAGGTTGGAGGACTTTAATATATGGTGCATGCATATGTTAAATACCTATTTAACTTTAAAAAAAAAAAAAAAAAACCATTAAGTGATGCTACAAACATACCAAAGATTTAGAAATGCGCACACAAGTATTCAGAGACTCGTCAATATGCTGTCACAACTCACATTTCTTTGAATTGGTTGATATGCGTAATGTAGGGGAGAAGAAATAGGAAATCAGTACACAACCAATTCTTGTCTAGCACAAATTTATGTACAGATCAACAAACTTGTAGACAGGAACTCATCAAATGAGACTCCCTGCAAATGTTTCATGGCTATTGCATGTATGATTACCCTGCAGATTTGCATCCCACATGCTCACAGTCAGAGGTTCTTCTAAACTATAGTAATCCATATTCACAGAAAAGTTACCATCAGGGGCAGGACCACATGGCTCTCCATCCTCCACCAAAATCAAGTTGCAATCCTCACCAACTGGGGGCACATCATCAGTTTCAGTTTCCTTGACAGAAGGAACTTCGGTCATTGATTCTGGAAATTCATCATAAAGGGCTTTAAGAGAAGAATTGGCATCACAACTATCCTGAGAAATGAATTTCACATCCAGCATTGGAATTTCAAAATCCACCACAGAAGCAGCCCGTGAAAATTCAAGGATATTCTTTAAAATATCTTTGTCAGATTTCTCTTCAGTCACTTGCTTTGCAGTAGTTAAATCAGTATTTGTCTTAGCATCTTCCTGGGTGTTATCATATCCATCATCATTCTCATTTTGAGGAAACGGGTTTGGAATATCAGTTTTATCATGGCCCAGAATGTTGCTTAACTCACTGCTCACTTCTCCATTTTCAAACTCTTCTGTTAACAGATAAAAATCAGTTCTAGCCATGCCATGATTGGCCGGATCAACTGCATTCTCAACACTATTTCCATCAGGTTTGCCTTTTTCTCCACCCTCGTAATGCTGGTGCTGTCTATCAATTCCGTCTGTTTTATCAGTGTGCTCATCATTAGAAGATCTTATCACATTGTCCTCACCCTCTTTTACATCAATTTCATTAAAGCACATGGATGGATCTGTGCCTATTTCATGTTCAATTCTTGCCGAAGATTCTCTGTCAACGCTACTATCTTCTTCGCTTAAAAACTCAGGCACTTTAACTGAAAGAGTTTGAGTATATTTCTGTGACTGGGTTGAAGTCAAAGACATGAACCCAGCTAGAGCAGATGCTAAAGCATCATCAATTGTCAAAGCAGGCCTTGGAATATTTACTGAAGAAGTTATCCCTACATCTGATGCATGATCTTCTTCCTCATCATCACCATTCGAAAATTCAGGAGCAGTTACTACTAGACTTGGCAACAACTGAGTGGAATTTACTGAATCAGACATGTCATAAGGTGTGATAGGGAGTGCATCAGATTGAATGTCCTTTGCTGATTCAAATGCCTCACAACGGAGATAATCATTTCCACTGTTGTAGAAAGAGTTGGAATCAGATTCATTGCATGAGAAAGGAGGAGCAAAGAATCTTGAACAAGTTGGCAATCCAGAATTCTGCGATTTGTTGGCAAGTACTTCAAGTTGCTGCTCTACTCTTTCGAGCCTTGCCTCAATGCTGCTTATGGGCTTTAGCATTTTGTCTTCGAACCTCAAAAATAGATCCTCTATTCTGCTGATTTGGGAGTACAGCTGGTCCACAACTCTTTCAACAGGAACTTGTGGAGGGGAATCAGGTTTGCTTTCTCTAATGGGAACTTGTGGGGGGATCTGTAATTGAGGTGTACCGACAGTAACCCCATACACATCCTGCAACTTTACTTCTTGATGCTCAGGTATGGTGGATTTTCTTTCCTTCGGAATCTTAGTTGCAACACTGGTACAATCATTTGCTTTTGACCCAATCTCTAGGAAGTTCTGATTTTCGGATGTATCAGAAATTGGCTTGTCTTGTGTTTGGTTAACACCCCTCGTTTTAGATAATTGCAAAAGGGTAGGCACAAGCATGGCCATGAGAGAACTTCCAGCTGAGTTTTCAACTGTACTCACTTGATTTTCTGAATCAGCTGAATCAACAGGATCAGCAAACACATAGATCTCATCAACATAAACACAATCTTTCCTCTCAAGCGATAATAGACGAAGCGTAAGGGATACACAAGGATTTACATCATTAATCTGTGCTGTAGCTTCATAAAAAGCCTGAAAAATTTACCTTGATCAGTGAAGATAATAATCAATATAGATTAGTACTCTCATGTTTAATCACTCATCCCAGCCCAATACATCAAACAAAAGGGCACTACAAGTGACAAAAAGCATCTGAAGAGGCCTTGGAGCAGTAATAATATATTCTAAATGTGAAAAATGTCAAATAGAAATTGGCCAACGAACACTCCAATAAGCTGATTTGACACTACGATAATTTACACTCATAAACCTCTCAACCACAATGACAATGGGCCAACACCTCCATATATGTGGCTAAAGGCATGAGGAGCACCATATAAAGGATTGACTAGATGGAAGGGAAAAAAAAAGGGGGGGGGGGGGGGGNGTCACTGGGATTAATGTATGGAGAACGAAGCAACATACCTGTGCAGAACCACACTTCATTGTCAAAGAATTCATTTTGTTATCAAGAACATGAGTATCTGGACCTTTCACTTCAACCCAGTCATCTTCACTGGGGCTCAGGTTATTTCCATTTCTGAAATTTTCATCAGATAGGTCCTTAAGAGACCCATTTGAATGTGCAGATCGAACTTCTTCATTATCAGCTGTGTAAAGCACTTCATCTCTGGCAGCAATGCCACAGCGAACAGTACAGAGATATTCGTTCTCACTCTGCAAATCAGATGCGTAGTATATCTCATAGACTCGGGCAGTACTCCGAACATAAACCTGCTGGACCTCATGCTTTTGTGTGAAATTAACTGCAGTGCAATAAGTTGTTGGTCATTTGAAGTATCAATTATCTTCTTTTTCTTTTTTGACCGACTCTTCTACTTTAAACATTTGAATTTTTTTTCTTGTTTGAGGGACATTGTTTTAAAAGCTTTCTTTAGGGGACATTGATGCATTTGGTACAATTGTAGGGTGTTGAGAAATTGTTCCTGTGCAAAGGAAGAATAAAGACTTGGACAACAACAAAGACGATAACCCCAAAAACCAGCCAAAAGGAAAATAAAGTATGCGGCTTATGAATGCAATGAAGCACAAATTTGCACAAATCAAAGTATCTATTGCCAACAAAATAGCAGTGCCGGGTGGTTTATGCTTAAAATTCTTGATACATGTACTAAGTGATGAATTGTTCCATCAGAGGACAACCATATTAACAAAAGAAAATAAAAGTCCATGTTCAGAGCTACCTTAAAGGTTTAAGATATATCTAAGTAATTACAATATTTATAACCAGAGGGGCAAAAGTGCATGGTTTCATGTAAAATATTTGTATTATCCTTTCCTCTTTTTGATAACTAAGTATGTTGACCATGTCATATTTACCGAGGCTCAACACAAGCACCTTTTATCACCCCTCCATTAGGCTTCATTAACATCTTCACTATTTTAAAAAATTAGACAATCCTCATTCTCACTGATATTTTAGCATCAATTATCATTCAAAACTAACAGAAAATCTTACTCCACCAAAAGAGAAAAGAAAAAAAGAAGAATATATATACAATTATTCTCTAATAGTCTAAGTCCTCATCATACATTTGATCCATTTGCTAATTAACAAATGCTTATTTAAGGACCAGTTGGTCCTAATTCACAATCTGACAGTGCCAATATGACAATTATATTCATAAATAGACACACACACACACACACACAGAGGAAAGTGAAAAATTTGTTAGGCAATGGTCCGATACGTTCCTTGTTTAGGATCAACCAATTTAGAAATGATTTAAACATTTAATCATCACTATGATCGTTCAGTGTTATCGGAGAGTGTCTGTAATTGTCTATTTAATTTATTATAAATAGACGGGTAAGGTTTCTCATTTAGTTGATTTTTCTTCAAGTATAATTCTTTAGACCTAAAAGATAATGGTTGGGATCATGAGGTGACTCCTATGTGCGGTGGCCAAGTTAAGAAAAGTACTGAACTTTCTGTATATATTCATAGAAGTAGATTTGCTTTTTTTTTTTCGACCACAAAAAAATTTACTATTTTTATGTTTTTCTCATACCCCAAACATGGGGTTACCCTCAATATTTTCAACGTAAATTGAATCGAAATTACCAAATAATAAATTAATCGTTTTAACCACAATATTTCAACAAAGAAATCACGCATACAAATTCAATAAATTTTCTAAGAAAAATGCTATCCCGGAAAAAATTCAAAAACGAAAGAAAATTGTGGAACATACTGGTGATCTCGCAAGGGCCAGAATCGGTTGATGGAGGGTGCAGAATAAGAGAGGATTTGGGGGTGGAATTTTGAGTCTCGCTGTCGTCGATCGGGGAAAAAGAGGACTCCAAAGTGACGCTATTTACGAGAGAGCCACCGGTGATGGACCAGTTTGCTGCAGAGCTCCATGAAGAGGTAGTGTTGAGGTTGTCGCCGTCTTGTGTTTCCATGGTGTTGTTTGAGTGATTCTGACGAGAGATTTTTGGGTTTCAGAGAGCTGCTTAGGTACAACTGTACAAGTAGAGAACCAGTGGGGAGGTATACACACGCGTGGCGTTTATTTTAATCAATTTTAAGTTTAATTATGTTTTTACCCCTAAACTATAATTTGTGTTTCAGAACATAATTTGTGTTAAAACTATTTACTAAGATGAATATAATGCATGTTGGAAGCAAATACTGTTAAATAAAAATAATTCACTAATTAGCAATTACATAAAAATAACCTCTTTTTAAGGGATATTTAATCATTTTCAATCCAATTGTCCTTAAAACATATGTGGACAAATAAGAAAATGACATATATTGTTATTTTCTAAATCTCTTAATTCAATAACCAAACACAATCTAAATAGATTGTGAGATTCAGAAAAAGTTGGTTTATAATTTATTTTTGAGTAAATAGTGATTTATTAATTATTATCTTGTTAATTTGGAGATATTATAATTTTTCTGTGGAATTTTGGAAGGTAATAAATGAATTTGAAGTCGTACAAAAATAAAATTTATCGAGACGAAATCATGGGATTTTACAGAACGTTTTTCAGACCTCAAAATTAATTTTTGTGAGTTATTTGAATTTTAAGTGGTTTCGGCGAGCCATCGAGGAACAATAAAAATTAAGAAAGGCACAGTTTTGATTTTAGTCTTGTTGAAAAAGTCTCGGGTCAACGAGCGCGTAAGCGCAAACGGAAAGTGTTTTGGAATTACGGTTTAAGAGTTACGGACAAACGAAGATTGAGGGGTATTTAGTCTTTTCACCGACTAGGGTTTAGTATAAAAGAAACCCAAACCCAAACCCAGAATTTATATTTCATTCTCTCTTCCAGCTGCCACACACCAGACCTCATCTCTCTCTCTCTTTCTTTCTCTTGTTGTTCTCTTTCCCCGACGATTTCGCCGCCTCATCTCGCCCCATGTTGTCGAAATCCACTAAAACCCAGAAATCTCACCCCCAAGCTGATATTTTTGCCGATATTTCTGAAATCTTGACGAAAATATTTTGGTATCGTGATAAAATTTCCCCTTCCCCAAAAAACAAAATTTTCGGCAAAAATTTCCTCCTTGCTTCTACATACATTAAATGGCTTGGATTAATTGTAAAATGTCCAACAAAATTTGGTAGCCTAAGTGCTATACCATTTTGACATTAGAGAGTTAAAAGGCCTCTCAGGTCAGCATAGTCTCCAATGAGAATTAACATCTTATATTTCTTTATATGATTTTTAGATGAGTTAATTACACTTACACCACTTGAGGTTTATTGTTTTTTCACTCACACCCCCTGAGGTTTCAAAAATTACACATACACCTCCTGTTGTTTCAAAAATGTTGCATATAGCCCCTTACAAGAGAAAACAATAAATAAACAAAGAAAATATTTGTATTGAAGTTGGACCTTACACTTTAAGTAATCTTATTAGGCCATTCACCCCCTTTAGCATACATTTTTGCATACATTCTCATCATTTTTCGTCTCACTGTAGGAAGTTATATGCAACAGTTTTGAAACCTTAGGGAGTGTATGTGTAATTTTTGAAACCTCAAGGGGTATATGTGAAAAGACGATAAACCTCAGGAGGTGTAAGTGTAAATATCTTTTGAGACACCCCACCATTCCAGTCCTAATTTCTCATTTCAACACTTAGTAAACTAAAAAGAGCCTTAGACCATTAAGGGCATGTTCACTTATTTGTAATAGGAATGGAAAGAATGAGAGTGATTCACATTCATATGCTTACTTACATTTGGGAGTCATTCTCATTATGATTCACTTGTTTCCTTATACATATTAGAATGAGAAAAAGTGTAGGGCCCATATGAAATAAGGTATTGAATTTCTTCTCTTGGAGGAATTGAACTACATAGAAAGGGGTGCGGAATAGATAAAAGGGAATCAGAATAGAATTTTTCAAGCCAAAACTACCCTCACCCTTTTTTAAAAATACAAAATTGCCCTCAACCATAAATCATTTTAATTTTTTTTCTTCCCTATAAATAAAAGTATGAAAAATAAATTTAAGATAATTTTAATTTTTATTCTTCGCCATAAATGAAAGGGAATTGAGGGGATAATTTAAGATAATTTAAATTTTTTTCTTCACCATAAATAAAAGTATGAAAAATATTTGACGTAAACTTTACTTTTAGGCATTTTAAAGATTATGAGTATCATTAAACATGTTTAATTTTGTATAAAGGCTTTTAGTAATCAAACTAATTTTGATTCTGATTCCTGCAAATAAGTAAACATGTGTATGAAAATCATGTTGTTTCTTATTTCGATTCCAGACAATTAATAAGAGTGCTGCTATTTGCACACCCTTAATTTTCTCTTTGCACACCCCTAACAACCTAATTTGTGAAATTACTTAATTGACACAAATGGAAATGACCAAAAAGGACAACCTTTATTATTTGAAAAAAAAAAAACTCTCCTTACACACCCATCCCAACACTCCTACACACCCCACCCAACACTCTTAAACCTCAGCCAAAATCATCCTAAAACTCTCATTGCACACCCCCTCCTCTCATAACCTCATCTCTTCATTTTNNNNTTTTTTTTCGTGTTTTTTCATTTTCTGTTCGCGGTTCATTCGGCGAACCAGTACCGAACGTTTCTGCATTGTTCGGCAGATGACTACCGAACACAACTAACATATTCGGTGGTTAACTGCCGAATGAAAATTACAAAAAAATTTTAAAAAATCCATTCGGTGACTGTTTGCCGAATGAACTTATAAATTTCGACAGACACATGGCGAACATTTTACATATGTTCGGAAGACATCTGTCGAATGAAGTATTTTGTTTACAAAAATCGATATTGTTCGGTAGTCAACCGTCGAACGAAGGTTATTGGTTCGGCAGATTACTACCAAACAGTATGATTTCGTTCGGTAACCTTCTACCGAACGTACTGTTTTAACATTTTTTTCATGTTTTATGTGTAGGATGATGAACAATATGAGCAATATGGTGGTGCTTCTACTCGAAACAGCAAGGTTGAGGACTATATTAGGGCCGAGGTCGAGGTCGAGGTCGAGGCCAAGGTTTTGACCGAATACTCACGTGACTATAGTAATTAATTCACAACAAACGAGGTATGAATTTGTTATTTGGGAAATATATGTTGCAAATGTAGTTAAAATATGAATAATGTAAATTACATATGTGTAGATATTTCATTCGAGGGATGCATTGGTTAGCTGGGCACGTGCACAAGGAAGGACGAACAACATAGTCATTGTCATTATGAGGTCTAATACAGCAGGGGTGGGGAAAAATTGAATCAATTTACTACTTGAATTTTAAAAAATTTGCAATGTTATGCCTCCATAAAATTCTGTCTACTTTTTCATCATTTTTCATGGGTTTTGCCCTCATTGCAAGCCTAATCCTTATATCCACTGCCACCACTAACCTCCAGCCACTCCAATCTCTCCTTCTTCTTTTTTCTCAACTCTCTCTATCTCTCTCCTCCTTTTGGAATTGACGATGGCGGCAATATAGAACCCGAATTAAGGTTCAAATCTGGACTTAAAATTTGGTCTCAAAAAATGAGAATGTTGAAGGAAAACTTCTTGGATCCATAGCGATTCCCAAAAAAAAAAATGAAGGTTTGATACGGAGGCTAATAGAAAAAAAGGAGGAGAAGAAGAGGTTGGGGTGGCGGTAAAGATGGAGATTAGGCTTGGAATAATGAAAATACCCCTAAAAATGACAAAAAAAATTGACGGAATTAGATTGAGACATGATATTGCAAATTTTTTTAAATTTAAGTGGCAGATTGATTCAATTTTTAATTTGGATGGTGAAATGCAAACCGTGTCATAATATAAGTGGATGACTTGTAATAAAGCTTTATTGTAAATGTGAAAATGATGTTTTTCTTTTTGAAAATTCAACCCTATAACCCAAATAGTTAGAGATTGTTTCTATAATCCAACTTTTCAAACCTTACTTCTATAACCATTTTGGCACATCAAAAGTCAAAAATACCCTTCATATATGCCAAATTAAACCTTTGTTTTTTTTTTTTTTTTATCTCACTATCTTCCCCCCTTCCAGCGATCTCTCTTACTCTACCTTTAATGCATTTCCATATGTTAATTTAGGTCAAATATGATTAAAGTTAATGACTATTTGATATGTCTAAAAGGCCCATGCCACGTCACTTTTCCATCTTAAGCATTGACGGAGTTAGGGAGTGAGACCAAATTGCAAGTGTAACTTAAACTATCAGTAATGCTAGACATCCCACATTTTTATACCATAATTTCATACCACCTTATGTGTCAATTTACATGGCATTCATACATTGAACACTAAAAAATAAAAACAAAAATTCAAAAAGAAAAAGAAAAACCTTGTCCAATAAAATAATGACGCGTATATAAAAATATAGTATAAGAATGTAGTAAGTATAGCATTATTCTTAAACTATAGGACTAAAATGATCAAAATTGAAACCACAGGTATAAAATTAAAAAAAGAGAAACTATGGAAACCAAAAAGTGTAATTTGGCCAAAAATCAAAAGAAA
>QANW01012360.1:0-10952 GCA_003254865.1 Dryas drummondii
TACAAAAAAAAAAAAAAAAAAGACTATGTTCTTTGTAGGGTGAATTGCTCGTCTCTTTGAACATTCTAAATTATTTATGGTGGTAAAAACCCTAATTACTTCCTTGCAACCCAAGAGTCATATCTTTTCCCAAGAATCACGTCTTAATGAGGGTGAATTTATGAGTTCGGATTGACTCTTCACCTTTGGATTCATCCGAATCTGATGATAAGTTGGGGCCGTGCACACACCTTTGGTCCAATTTATCTATGTGTCTTCTCTTCATTCAAACTCTGGGAATTGGGCCTTAGGCCCAAAATAAAATTGGGCTCAAACAATGGGAATGCGAAATCTTCCAATGTGCTGGTTTCTGAACCCAGTTTACGCGATTGCGAGACTGGGAGCATACAGAGCTCCAGAACAGGCAGAGGACAAGAGGTGGAAGAGGAGCAGGTGTTTGATTAAGAGCTTCTGAGGTGCAAAAATACTGTCTCAGGTTTTTTTTTTTTATTAGTTATGGTCTCTGTAATACCTGTAAGTCCTTAATTATATCTTCAGCAGGTGAAGAGATTGATGATCTTGCCTCCTACTTTAAGATTGTTTGTTAATCTTGTATAATGTAAGGTTGTATCTTTTGACAATATATTTGTGAATATTATCTTCAAATCAATCTAAATTTTTAAAGTGGTAGCCCTGCGAAGCAACTTTGCTTGCACTCGAATTGCTTTAGTTATCAAATCTTGATAATCATGTTACTGGAATAGTCCATACAAGGAACCAATAGCTGCATTAATTTGCAGCACATAAATCTTCAAAACAGATTAAGGGATATTGGCTAAATGAGAAAAATATTTAACCCCAAAATAATCCCTTTCTGATGCTTCAGATTTGACGAACCCGTTTGGGTGCTTCAGATTTCAATTCAGGAAGATGCAAGAATGAAATAGATTTTTGACAGCATGAACCATTTAAACACAACATGAAATTCAAGAGGCGATGTTGGTGAAAATGAAATTTATGGATCAAAGTGGGACACAGGGAAAAGTTCAAATTGCTAAATTCTTTCCTATTATATACAATGGAAATGCCTGAATTTATTGAATATAATAGTATCTTGCTACTTGTTCATTGACTTACCAGCTTTGTACAAGAAATTTAGCAAATGGATTGTTCTCTTGGTAAGGTGTAGATTTCTTTACATTGGCTAGTGCCTTGTCCATGCTAAAAGGGCAGTAGTGTAGACGAGTAGTCTGTACATTGATGTATGATTTGTACATTGCTGTGTGATTTGTACATGAAAGTGTTGTTATTTCAAGATGCCAAGGCAGTCCAGTAATTTGACGTACATAAGCTTGTTGGAGTGCCTATGATACGGGACCATATCCAATGTCTGCCTTCTATTCGTTGCATTTCTGCCAACTGCCATGAAATATCAAACTGAGCAATATCCTTAGTAATTTTCATGTATTATTTTAGATTGTGGTTCTTTGGTTTTTTTTTTTTATGACATTTTCCTAGGAAGCTTTTCTGTATTACTAGTTTGATAACTCTTGAACTAGAAGCTTGCAATGAATAATTAAAGACAACAACAAAAGTAATTAACGAGTATAAATATTTAACGAAGACAGCAATTAAATTTAGAAGAAATGCAGATAACGTAAAAATGATATGTAAAAGTGACAATCTTTAAAATTGGTTTTGATCATATATGAGAAATTGGAGACTAAAATAAGTTAATTATGAAAGGGCAAAGGCATTCCTCTAATGTAGAGCCTAGTTTATATTTGTCAAAATTTCCCTTATCTAGAAGATTCTTCTGCAATTCTAAGTATAATTCTTTCTCCTACAGTATATATTCATATGGTTGTGCCAAAATTTGATGTCATCTGTTTAATTATTATATTCAGAACTGTTGCTTTGATTCTCTGTTAGAAAAATAATTAACACAAATGGATTATGATAGTGATTTCTTACTCTGCCATCTCTTAGTTCAAAGATTACTGAATCTTCAGAAAAAGGAATTGGTCGTATTGGTGCCACCTGCATAAAATTAAACCGATGATCATTAATTTCACATCAGCAATACATTAACCATTACTTCAGCTTGTTACTAACCTCTGGATCACAGTCACTGCTTAGGTCTTTAACACTTTCAGAATACTTCTTTAAACTATCTCCATCGGTACAAAAGTCTTCCTTGTCATTTCCCTCCTCTTGGCTTTTATCTTCAACAACCAAATTTCCCAGAAATGGGAAGCCACAGTTTTTCCACCTCCATGTCATTTGATCCATATACCTCAGATAAACATGTCCATTTGAGCCAACAAGAAACAGTTGATTACCTTCAAAAGAAGGACCAGGTGAACCAACCAATGTAACGACTTTATGTGGAGTTCCATGCTCCACCCAATTCCATCCATCTAATGTGTTCCAATGATATTCAACTAGTCCCCCATCTACTGAAAGCATGAAAAGTGAACCTGTCAGTGAAAGCGATGATAGCCTCATAGCAGTTCCAGGCAGTCTTGATAAAATCAAATGCTGAGACTGGTAATGCTCATGCCACAGTTGAGTCACTTTATTATACTGATATAACCGACCATTCCTTCCGACCACAAACACTATGTTTTCCCTGAAAAGTTCCTGATCTACTATAGATGCAATTTTGGTATCTGGAGGGTTTCGGCAATCTTTCCATCTGAACTTCCTCAGGGAAACCTACAGAAGAAATATAAGTTGTCAGTCTGTCACCGACTGTAGTAACATAACTGAGAAAGGAAAAAATATAACTCTTGGTTGCACTTTCGAAGTTACAAAGCTCATATACAATGGTGGTCTTAAATCCATTATGACAGTAATTTTGTTTCAAATGCCACTATGGTGATGATAATGGAGATATAACTGTACTGTATGCCAGTCATGTCGTTGAATATGGTGAAAGCTCTTGCTTTAGTTTAATGGTTGTGTAGTCATATATGCTTAATTCTCTAGATATCTGATCTGCCATAGTCAATTTATGTTCTTGTCTTCAACTAAACTGACTTTTTTTTCCCTGTTTTGAACTTACAGTGAACTGTAGTAATCTGCCATTTCTGCTCACAAAGAAGAGTGCATCTTCTGCTGTCACTTTCATAGCTCTACCCGGAATTCCATCCCATGGAGGGCCTCCGACAACTTGCTTTCCTTTTCTCAAGGCAGTGCAATTTATCCAGGCTAGATCATTGCTGTTCCTTTCCCTTATAAGCAAACTCCCATATATGTCAACGACATACAAGCTTCCATTGTAGTTTCCTAGTGCACCTTTAATAGGTGTTGAGTGCTCATGCCTCAGCCATATCCATACATCTTCAGTATAAAGATATTCAAAAGTAAAACCACCATCTGTTATGAGGAAAAATGATCTGCCTCCATGCATCGCTCTCAAATGGAAATTTGCATTAATCCAGTTGTCTGGAAAACTATACTCTTCCACTGATGTTATCAGGGGACTACCTGATGCCCCTGAAGTCAAGTAATGTTGCTGTGCCTGGCTTCCTTTTCGCCTTCTTGTCATTGTTCTTGCAATTCCTAAATCATTTGGCTCATCTTTTATGCCTGTGATGCAATTTGTGGGTCCACGCTGTTCAGTGCAGTACTCTGCATTCCAACCTTCTGTCTCTGGGGCATCTAATATCGACCATACATAATTGACTGTTGCTTTTCTTCGGAACATTACTTGATGAGATGGACCTGAGTTTTCACCACCTAAACCTGATAGATGCAGTTCTGCAAGTCTTCCATCATCCAGTGGGAACAGAATCCTGCCAGCTTGAATTTGTAGTCCAGAAATACCTCTGGCAACTTTTGCATGTAGCGGATGCATATGGCTTATCCATGCTTCTGGAATTTGGTTCTCTTGAGAAATACCTGTATTAATATGGAGAACTCTTACATCCAGGATGTACATTCAGAATTAAGTTCTGTATCTTCATAAACTATCAGTTGATCATAAATGCCTATAACATGTTGCATGAGAAATGGATCTCATGATTATCAATTTCTTAGGCAGGCACTATCAAACATTGCTCCAAATTTTTTCGATTAGTAGTAATGGCATAATCTTTGGCTTCTCTGCATCACAGTGCGCTTGCTTTCTTTTCTTCGTTTTCTCTTTATCCCTGATTGAATAAGTGGTTGATTAATCTATAAGAGGGCTAGGTGCAGGTTTAACAAATTATACTGTCATTTAGTCGAATGGCTGTTAGTTTGATGTTGGTGCTGTGTGATCACTTTACTATGCAACTTCTTAACCTTTCTAATTATCTTCTATTATAAGGTCCTCCAGAACATCGCTTGGGCTTATAATGTTTATGTGGTCTAGATCCTTTCCTCTCTCAATGTCTTTAATCAAATGATTGTGATGGCGACATTATTTTGATAGGCAAATAGTTTTAGTTTTCTTCTTTGTGGGGTTTTTCTTTTTGTTGTTATCTTCTTCGGTCTATGTGTGTATTTTGTTTGGGGTGGGGGTGGAGGGTTGAGGGGTCATGGGCTGTTTTTAGTTTATTCAAATGATTATTTTTATATTTTGCAACTACAAATCATGGCATGTGAAATCACAATTGCTGTGGAACTTATTTGAAACATTATAGTCCTTGCAAGTTGCAACCCCTGATGGGTCATCTTAGCTCCTATAAAATAACAGAGTGCACCTGGTTTGCTAATAACGATTTCAATAATTAGATTGAATATTTTGTGTTGAAAATGGTTTATCAGAATAATTTCGTGTTGAAAATGGTTTATCACCTTTTGTGGAAGGAATTATTTAAAGTTCCTTGTGAATGTGATCTGGAATGATGTATAATTAACTGGAGTCAATGTTTTGGTGTGTGACAGACAATATAGTATGCATGTGCAGTTATTACATTGGTATTTTATTGGACAATTGAGATGGAGAAGAATCCTAGCTTTATTAGGTCCAAAAAATAAAACTTGTAAGATTCAAATTATGAAAAGTTCTCCTCAAGATGTATGATTTGGAAAATTTGAATAATTGATCTGTTAATAATTCCTTCTCAACTCACCTGAGTGCTTTGGTAGTTGATATTCAAAAACAGATCCGGCAGATGTAGTGAAAAACAATGAGAATAATTTTTCATTTGTGTCATCTTGCAGAACTGGTGTGATAGATGTCAGGTGCTGATCCTTAGGACTTCCATAAACCACCCATTTCCACTTCCTTTGGTGTAGTCGTCTCTCCACCAGTTTACCACCCTGCTTATATGCAATACTTTGTGAGATTTTTTATCGTTCAATGTGTACATATAACTGATAATGAACAAAAATCTGTGGGTCTGCGAGATTCAAGAAATCTGCAAACTCATCCAGAGGTTCAATATTTAATTTAATAGTTATTATAAATTTTATATTTGTACATCTTGAGTTCTTCCCAGATTGTTATGAGAGTATTCCTTATAGCAAGAGGTTATATTTACTGCTGGCCAACATACTCTCCTTAGTTTTTTTCCTACTACACATGTTCTTCAAATCTGCCTAATGATTTTCATTTCAATGATCATGGGAAAGTACCTTAGTTAGAAGAAACAGGGATATAGATTGATCTCCACTCAACCCATGTAAAGTACTCCCAGTCAATGGTATTAGAGAAGCATCGTAAGCTGTTCCTTCTTTCCATATATGCTTCTTCCATGATGGTTTTGAGCTCCTATCATATTCATAAAGTTCACCTGTAGAACTGCATTTTACAGTTACATGTTATGCTGTATTCGGTTATCTCTAAATTGAGGATAATGATCCTTGCTTTTTGAGTAATCATGGACATGACCAAGAGATTGTGAGTTTGGAGGATTTTTTGAGCTTAACTGAGTTGAATTATACTTTGAGTAAGCAAATATATGCGGGCACACGCAAATGCAAGAGAGAGGACTTACCTTATGGTATAAATTACATCTGTTCTAATACTAGCAGCATCAGCTATTGCTGCAACATTTGCACCAGGGGGTTGTCCATGATTTACCCATCTGTTCTATGTTTATAGCACAAACGTCCAAGTGAAATTAGAGTCTCCCCATTGAATCTACAGTATAAATAGAGACTGCAATTCAAACTTAAGACTTAGCAATGACTGTGATGCTTTCACTTGTATATATGTGATTTTTACCTTGGAGGTTCAATTTCTCTAAGTTCTAACAGAGTCCCCTTTTTTGTGCAGAAATAAACTCTCCTGGCAGGCAATGCAGAAAAATTGAGGAGTTAATAGGAGATGCTCAAACTTCTAAATTATTGCAGTGAAAGTAATTCGGGTATGCCTTCTTCGTAAGTAAATTTCACTCCAAAAGTAGAATTCTACTCACTCTCCATCATATGAAACAAGACCAGACTTTATTAAGATCACAGAACTTTGTTCTCCTTCTTTATCTGTGCTCTGACTGAGTGTAGGTGTAAAGTCTACCCAAAGAGGCTGTGAGCTCTCACTGAGTTGTATCTGAAAGTGGGGAAATAAAACATATCAAGATATATGATAAATCAGCCTGTACAAAAAGACTGCCAGAATTTGATTTTAAGTCCCTTTTCATTCCTTAGATTTTATATTGGTCTTGATATGACTGCCAGAATTTGATATGTTTATATAAAAGAAAGATGATTTAAGACTGTCATGATGAAATTTTTAAAATTCCTGGTTTAAAAGGACGTAGTTTGAAATATAAGATTACAATATTAGTACAACAAACATTATCAAAAATCCAGGCTGACTCAGAAAGCTTAACAATGATCTTTGAGTTTTCATATAACAGAGCTAGTAGATCAGATAGTTTCTGGTGATTGACTTTAAAGAACTTTTTCAATTGTAGGCACTGATAAAGGGAAAAAATCTGCTTCCACGTATGATTCGGTATGAATTGATAAAGGTTTACTAGTTCATGTCAGATGATAGATTCCCACCCAAGTAAAATTTGAAAAGAAGCAGGAAGAAGATTACAAATAACTAGATTTTTTTTTTTTATAGATTTCAGAAAAATGAATCCATATTATAAGAGTTTATCCGATACAAAATTTGTGACAACTGGTGGGTTCTATAGTACCTGATATAGATTTCCTGCTTCAGATAGAGCAAGAATTGTCTGATTGACAATAAAAACAGAGATTGCATGACCTGCAGATATTGGTAAATCATGGGGTGCTATCACCCACTGCACCCCATTCCAAAACCTCTCATAGATGGACCCACTTTCACCAGTGACCCAGATGGTTGCATCAGACATTTTGGTCAAAGAAATCCTCTTTCTCAGAGGCAAAAAAACCACATCAGAATTCTCTTTCTTTTTCAGATTCTCCCTGTGTCCTGGAACACCTGATTGGTTTTCTTGGTGCTCTTCTTTGTTATTGGTTGGATATATTGAACCTACTATAGTACAGTTATCATTAACACAGGAGACCAGATTATAAGGCAATTCCACTTCAACCCAGCTGTTGGTTTGCTCTCTGAACTCCCAGAACCTATCTGTTTTCTGCTCAAACTGTCGATTGGTTTGTGGGAAAAAGTGGTGTTGGCACCATGAAGCTGAGGCATACTTCACCGTCAAAAGGACCCAGATGAAAAATATCAAGTGGAATATGGACATGATGGTGGCTGAGAATCTTAGAAAGAGGAGATAGAAAGAGAGCGAGAGGCAGTTATATATATATATATATATAAAAAAAAGAAAGACTTCAACACTAAGATATATATAGGTGGTGCCAGGGACAGCTTTGGTGGGTTTGAATCTTAATTTTGTGGTGGCACGGATGGACCACATCTGAAAAGGCTTATAGTAAACTGGAACAAATGACTAACTACCAATTTTGGAAGGACAACCCTCCATAGTCCATATACTCCATAGGAGTATAGGATCATAAGAGAGAGAAATAGAAGGTTGTGCTTGTGGGGGTAGTTATTGGGGGAAGAGAAGGGTAGTTATGGCAGATAAGGAGGGTAGTTATGGAAGATACAGATTCTTGGAACACAATTACCTATAAAGCAGAATCTCCCCATTTGTCAAGCCCAACAACAAGTAGTACAAAGCAGGTGATGTGATATTACCTAGGTGTAGGTGAGTTAATTTAATTTACACTTTTTTTAGAAGCTTGTAACGTTTTTCAAACCTAATTCCGATGACTTTTGTCAATCCATATTATTTGTTTGTAATGTGTTATTACACCGCCACCATGGAAAATATACTTTCGGACAAGTCTCTTATTACTTTTTCAAAGTTGAACCTTTATTTATGGCCAAAAAAAGTTAAACCTTTATTTGAAAGAGGAGTAATCTCACTTACTAAGGTCAGGTTTACTAAATTGAAATCGAAATGAATAAAAGAGGAGTAATCTCACTTACTAAGGTCAAGTTTACTAAATTGAAATCGAAATAAACATAAATCAGAATAAACATAAATTATAATAAGAAAAAATTGGAATAAATAAGAATTAGAATGAGTTTGAATCAGTAAATACCATTAACATATTTACCAATTGTTAGGAATGAAAATGAAAATAAAACTGATTCTCATAAATATGTTTACTAATTGACAAGAATCGGAATCAAAACCAGTTTGATCACTAAAATGCTCTCATACAAAATTAATAATATCTATGTCAACTATTAAATAATCACAATTTTTTAAATGAAAAAAAATATCATTTCACTAAAAATAAATCCTATCACAATATTTTGAAAAAATATTAACTTTATGCTTTTAATTATAAGTTATAATATTTTGAAAATATTGTTGTGGTGTAATAAAAAAAATAAAAATTTGATATAACCTCTGTTAAAATGTTAATAATTAAAAGTATAATAATTAATAGAGGCCTTTATTATAAAATAAGAAAAGAAAAAGTCCTTCATTATACAAAAAAATATATATTAACCTCATCTAAATTGAGCATTGTGTTTCAGTTGGTGGGTAGGCCAGTTGGAAAGCCCGTAGAGTTTGTCTCTTTGTACCCAAGTTCAATTCTCCCTCTCCCTAAATCTCAAAAAAATAAAAAATTGAGCATTGAGCATTGTGTCATCTTAGGGTTTTTGGATTTCCTCTATAGAGGGTATTTTTGGATTATCAAAAATATGTGAGGGTATTTTGGACATAAAATTTTCATTATGATTCCCCCTCTCCCATTATGGACCCCTAAGGAATCTAATTCCTCCAAAATCATAAATCTTATTCCTAATTTTATGTGATCCCCACATTCATTCTCATTCATTCATATGTCAATAAACATATAAATAAAAATGATTCTCAAATGTTAAGTAAACAGAAAAATGAGAACGAGAATGATTCCCAATGTTAGTAAACATGCCCTAAATTTGTTTATCAAATTCATCAAATAATGTAATAGTACTTCATTTAATATAATGTGAATTTACGCTCGACTTGTATGAAAGAATGGTGAAGCTTGCAACTGAGTTCAAAGATATGCACAAGAAGGAGATGCAACCGTCCCCTCCTCCAGCAACTGGACATTGGCTGGCGCCAGCGGCTGGCCTTGTTAAAGTGAATATCGACGGGGCAGTGCATCAGGCTACGAGCGCTTGAGGGGTGGGAGTGGCCATAAGAAATGAGGATGGGACTTTCATGGCGGGTTGCTGCAAACAGGTTCAGAGCTTTATTAGCCCAACTGAAACAGAGTATGTTGCTACATGTGTGGGACTCCAACTAGCCAGGGATTTAGGCTTTTGTGCTGATCCCCGTGAGCTTTTCTAGCAATTCCCCATTGCCAGCTGCCAATGGAGGCCAAGAAATAGCAACAATGTTGCTCATGCTATGGCTAAAAATGCCCTTTTAAGTGAGGACTTCATTGTCTGGATTGAAGATGAGCCTACATGGCTGCAGATTCTTTTACTTGATGATGTAATCCAATATTAACTTAATGAAAGTTTCCTTTTATAAAAAAAAATAAAAAAAAAATAGAGTTAATGGTTTGGACTTAATTACTATCATAGAAGACTAAAATTATCAAAATTAAAATGGCATAAACAAAAGTGAAAACGAAGTTAACTTATAAGCAATGAGTAAAATTTCGGTTTCGAGTAAATTTTCGATAAAAATTCGATTTCGATAAAATTAGACAAAAACGATGGAAATTGCTATCAAAATACGAAAATTTTGAATGAAATTTGAGCATATGTTTATTTAACATATTATTTACTATATTTATAAAAAACATTGCAAATTATATAATAAGTTTCATGTGATATAAGATAAATATAATGCGCGATAGGTAAATACTGTTAAATAAAATTTGTACAATGAATAAATGAAATTAGTATATTCTTTATACTCTATAATCTATAGACTAAATCCTAATACTAAACCTTATATACTCTATATATCTTAATACTATTTATACTCTATAATTTATAGACTAAATCCTGTATACTCTATATTATTTAGGATATGATATAGAATATTAGGACCCGTTTGGCACTGCTTTTTAAATTGTCAAAAGCGCTTTCAAATTAGTAAAAGCGCTTTTGATAGCATTTGGCAAAAATAATTAAAAGTGCTTTTGAGTTATAAAAGCACTTCTAAGAGGTTTTTTGAGAAGCACATGTTCTCAAGAAACACTTTCAAGTGCTTTTGCATAAACAATTTAAAAGTTTTATAAAAATTTATATGTGCTTCTTAATATAAGCGATTCTGATAAAAGCGCTACTAAATAAAAGTGCTTCTAAGAAGCAGTGCCAAACGGACGCTTAGTGTTTAGGCCCTTTAGGATATTTTTTAATTATTATACATATAAATATATCAAGGTTTAAAAACAACTAAACAAAACACCAAACGGCCAAACGAAATCCGAAACTTTTTTTTTTCTTTCTAATTGCCCAAAGTCCCCAAATTCCAATCAACCCTAAACCTTTTTTTTTTTCTTTCCTTTTCATTTGTTTTCCAAATTATTTGTTTTTATTTTATACTTAAAATTAAAGAAGGGCAATA
>QANW01012397.1:2899-36399 GCA_003254865.1 Dryas drummondii
GAGAGAGAGAGAGAGAGAGAGAGAGAGAGAGAGAGAGAGAGAGAGAGAGAGAGAGAGAGAGAGATTTTTTGCAGAAGGAAGGTTTGAAAAAACTGAAAGTGTGAAGGAGGAGAGAGAAACAGTCACATTTATACCCCCATGCAAACCGATCTCAGCCCCTCATTTCTGGCGCTTCACATGCCAGATCTTGACACCTGTCAAACATTCAAAATACCCATAAATGAGGTGACCCTTACGTTCCCCCATGCAGAAATCAAACGTCCCTTCACCTGTCCCTGAGATATTTTGACCAATCACAAGTCGTTATGTCTTCGGATCTTCGCGAACATGGGCTTGTAGGGTTCGGCTCGGGTCAAGCAACACGCTATCTTTGGGAAGGTCCTCGCACTTCAACTTCCAATCCACCACTGTCTGCTCGGATCGGAAGCTGGGGGACTCCTGTTTGTGGGAAAACCCACGCCGATCCAAACAACCAATCATAGCTCGACACGTGGCTGGTCAACGCCCACATCGGAGTTGATTCTCAGTGGTCAAAACTTTGACCTCCACATCATCACTGATCAGCACTTCCTTTGCCAGCTCATACCGGATCTCCACGCCAGGCCCTCCATGTTCGGTCCGAGCCGAACCAATGATCTTCCAAGGGATTGAGTGTCCATCTTCCCACGGTCATCCCGGTTCGGCTCGGCTCGGCACTGAAGTGACCTCCTTTTGAGCTCAGGCGTCGACCAGTTAGGGTTCGGAGGGACCCCTATCTTTTGGGTCGACTCGATCTGGAATCCCATGTCCGATCCGATCACACATGGACTTCATGCATGCGCATAAAGAACATCTGTTCGGTTCGGCTCGGCTCTCCGCCGCCATTCCCGGGAAGATCATGCTGGGACGAACCGCCACACCCAAATGCACCTGACACAAATCTTCTGACAGATAGAATATCCAGTTTGCATTCATGACTATTGGGGCAGTTTGCCTGAACCTTCCAACCTTGCATTTAATGGGGCATTCAATGCAGCATTGAATGCAGAGGAGGTGAGCAGCTGTGCATGCAACTAGCTCTGACCAGGTGCGTGGGTCTCTGGCAACCATTCATTTTACATGCAGGTAACTTATTCATTAAGTCTTCCTTTGCCTATATAAAGCACCATATATGCACAAAATGAGGGATCTATCAATCTATCCACAAAAAAAAACACTTAACACAAAAATTCCTACTCACCCAAGAGCACACCCAACTTGCTGAGAATAACCCAGAGCATTTGCCTTGTTCTTCCTATTCTCCCAAGTTCATCCTTTATTCTTCCTCACCCACCATCAAACATCATCACTGACTTCATCATCGGAGCGTGTTTGGCTGGTACCACACCGGTCCATCTCCTTTGATCTTGTTTCTCTTGCAGGGAGATCCCAATCAACACCCACTTCATCATCCAGCAAAGCATCTGATCAGCCAGATCAGCTTTTCTAAGTTGTTGCATCTACCTTACGAGATTTTGCATCAACAATATCAATTGTAATTAGAGCCCAACACGTGTATAGGCCTATATATGTAATTGGCATTGGGTCTCTAGACTTGTAAACATGGTTGCTAACTGGGCAGTCTAGCAAGCTTCTAGGGATAAGAGCAGCTTTATCTGAGCCAATTAACCTCCTTCCTTTGGTGGGCATTTTTTCGAAAGATGGTCTCCCATGTCCCCCTTGAGAAGGTATTTGTTGTTGGCGTTGACATGGATTCTCTCCTTTCGCGATGTCTCTCTGTTCATTGAGCTTAATTGGTTGAGCTTAATTCTCTACTTCCTATATGGTTTTTTTGGTTCTGTATGGTTTGGCTTGGGTAGTGTCTGTTCCCTAGCTTTTGTTTTTAGCATCATATGGCTTTCCTTTTTTGGGTTGGCTGGTTTCTTTGTTCTTAGTGTTGCTTTGTTCTTTGTTTTTCTTGTTCGGGCTTTACCACTGTTTGCCTTTCTTTAATAAAGTTTCAGAATAAAAATATCATAAATTTCTTAAATAATGGTACTCAAATTTATGAATATATCGATTTCAATTGATATAGTGTAAAGAAAATTGAGATAGATTTTGTTCTTTTGTTGGTTTATTATTGATTAATTAGGATTAGTGGATGAGTTTTGATCTAATTAGGGCTATATTTGGTTTGATTTCATTTGATTTCTCTTTTTTTTCCTCAAATTTTAAAATTTTTATACAATTATGATGATATATGTTGAGATGGTATCGATATTACTGATATTTTGTTTACATATACCAATATCAAAAAAATATCGGTTACAATTTATTTAAATATTAGTTAATGAAATTACGGATATCTCGATAATATCGTAGATATTTTCATCCATAGTTTCATTCAGATAATAAAAACAAATATATATATAATGTTTAATCGGAAAAACATCAATTGGGCCAAAATTTGAACGTCCACGTGAATGTATGGGTTGAGGATGTAAATTAATCCCCTACAAATTAGTTTGACATGCACTAGCACAGTCAAGTGCAATTGGGAAGTTTGATGTGCTACCCATAAGTTAGTGTGATGTGACATGTATCATAAATTCATAATGAACGCGAGAATTGAAGCAACCATCTGTAGTATGACTGTATGAGGGTGAGGGAATGATTCCCAAATTCCCACTAAATGGGAGCCACAACATTAATATGGGAGCCACAACATTAATGACAATGGATAACGGGCATGATATTCATCAACTTGTGTAAGATACTAGATTTTTACAATTCTATCATATTTTGACAGGTGTTTTTTAAATTTTTTGTGTACTTAAAAAGAGAGATTTATTAAAGGGAATGAAGTTTTATTTGTGTAACTAACTTGTACCATTAGAGGTTTAGAGTTGAGTTCTAGTACCCTTGAATGTGATTTTGGTGATTATCAAATTGGAATTAATTTTTGAGAATTAAATTCATTCGAGTTGGATTCTTCGTAATTTTTCTAGAGATCAATTTGTTGTTTTGAGGTTACAGGAAATTATGATTAATCACTATGAGTTTGTAGGATTTTTCGGGGAATTATTTGGAATCCCGAACTATTTTTGGTGATTTTACGAAGTTTGAAGAAATTAAAAAATAAGAAAAACAAAAAAAACTTAATTTGTTTGCTGACTAGGCTGACACCGTGCGACGTATCGCGCACGGATTGGCCCAGTACAGCGCTTACACAGGCGAGCTCACGCAGGCTACAATAGGCGCGTCACACTGAATCTTTGCTCGGGTTTTAATTTGAGCCGTATGAGCTCATTAAAGGGGAGAAGATCTGGGTCGTTGGTTCCTTAAGAACCGGTCAATGTTCATGCCGAGTCAGCTTGATCCACGTGTTTGCTGGTAGGTCGACTCGTGGATAGTATGTGAGTGTAAACGGGTATTTTGATGGGTTTTGTTGACCCAGTTCGGATTTTAAGCTTCTTTTGAGCATTTATAGTGCAATTTGTCCCACATTGGAGATTTATAACTTCTTCCAACTCTCTAGTGCCTATAAATAGAGAGCATTGTCCCTCATTTTCACTTGCACCACCAAGTGAAGTTCATATCTCTATTTATTACGACACTCTCGCTATGATAGCTGTTTTTCATAGCTGACATCATAGTTGTACCTAATGTGTATTGATCATTTGGTTTACTATTATTTATGAGTTTTTATGCATTTTTACCATATACTGTTGTATCTGAGATGTTAAATCGATTTTATAAAAATGTTTTGAGATTTTGAAAATCAACCTTTCACAAGGAAATGTTTTTAAAGATTTTTCAAACCTAGCAAGGTCCCTTGAGGGAAGCTATGATTGTATGAGATGCTTACCCCCTACTTTTTTTGTTTTGTTTTGTTTCTCTTCTATTGCTTATTCAGATTTACTTCTTGGAAGAGATCTTGACTAAGGAGTGCACAGCTTGGATTCTCTTGTCGGGTGTCTCAAGGTCTCTGTTATCATGTCTTTTACCATTGCAGTGATTTTTACATTTCCATGTGATTTTATATTGAGAACCCTTTTTGGAACAATGTTATTTTGTTTTAATCATTTTGTAACTTATGTGAGTTTTATTTATACTTTGGTAATTCCCTTTTTGGGATGTTGATTTAACTATTCCAACCTATCGGGTTGGTTAATCTTTATTTTGATTACTATTTATTTTGATCTTATTATTTCCTTAAAAATCCTGTTATGTAATGAGTACTCTGATCCAACGCGATCTATTTAAATATAAAAAGGCTCAACCTTTTCTGGGCGTCTTGGGGGATTAACACTCTGTTTTGTTGGCATTAATCTCTTGAGATACTCAGGGAGAGTGCCTCTGTCACATACCCAAGTAAAAGGTGTGACACTTGATCATGTATTTTGATCCGGTAGTTTACAAATCGTTACAATTCAATGATATGTTAACATTTTCGTTCATTAAATCATCAAATTTATTATACTTTTGGTCATATACTTTACATACCATTTTGATTTTGGTCATATATTTTATATATCATTAACGATTCAATAACTAATTTAACAAATTAATGAATAAAAATCATAATATATTTTTAAATTAAAATAATTTGTAAAATACATGACTAAAATTAGAACACAAAAATAAAAGTAAAACCTAAATCAAATTACAAATATTGAAAGTAACTTTGGCCTTAATAATATGGTAGATATGGTGAGGAGCAAGTAGCTAGCTAGAAAGCTACACTTTGGTAATATATATATATGAGTGCCAACTGCATCCCAACTCATCAATCAGTAATCATCGTTGTATATATGTCCATTTGCGATCCCCACCCGCACATATATACTTTTCTTTTCGCAACAAGCCAAGTTAACAAAAACGTACCTATACACTTATCTTGCGCGCCGTACGGTAGTGCATATATGCTTTCAATTAAGGATGTTTTCAAATAATTTTATTTATCGGATTCTTTATTAGGCTTTTCTATTTAGTATTTTAACTATCCGAGTTATTTAGTTTTTATGTTTCTATACAAAGATCATTTTTGTAAAAATTTAGGCAAATTAGAAACTATCAAGTGTTTAATTTTGATCAAATAAATAGACGGAGAAAATATTTTTATAAATATTTAAAATGATAACTAGTTAATCAAACAGATAATGATTTTTAATTTATTTAATTTTTTATAAAAATGACCATTCAATAGAGAACTAAAAGATATATGACTTTGATTATCAAAATACAATGTAAACTGGATCCCACAATTAATGACATAGCCATGAATTAATCATAATGGAGATATGATAACAATAAAAAAAGTTCTCAATATCATCCAATAGAAAAATTTTTGTCTGTCTGTCGTATGTGCGTAGTTTAACTTCTTGATAATTGTTGTGAGAGTCAACAAGCTACGATTAACGAAAAGATATGTCAAATCTCGTGCCATCTTTTTTTTTTTTTTTTTTTTTTTTTTTTTTTTGTACATTACAAAGGATCGAATCTTGAATCTAGCCAACTCCATTTGTTTAGGAGACATAAAACCTTTAGGAGACATAAAATATGTATGCATGAAATCACTGGGAAAAATAAAAACTAATTAAACTAATCAATAGAAACAAACATAACACAACCATTCATATTCAAATAATATAAAACCCATGTTCTGATGTTTATAAAAAATATGGTCTAATTTTTTGGTCGGAAATGATATTGGGGACAGACCCCAAATTATAGCACTGAAACAACCAGGCTATTGGGGTCATTCGACCCCGGTGCCCCCATTGTGGCTCCACTACTAGTCCACAATTGATCCCTTAAATCAATTTTTTAAGAAATTCCTTAATGTAAGTTTCTTTATATAGATATGTCTTTCCTTTAAAAAAGAAAAATTGTATATAAACCTATATGTATATGTAGTCCCTACTTCAATTCCAACCACGGGTCCACGGGTCCACGGGAACAGCCGGGAGCAGTTGAGCAGAGCAGCTTTTGTAGGCTACTTGACAATTGAATCATGGCCTTCTTGGCCAAAAAAAAAAAAATACAATTGAATCATGGCAACCCATCCAATTACAAATCCCCTGTAGCCTTAAATTCCAGTTTTTTTGTTTTGCTAAATTCATAAACGAATTTATCATGTGACTAGCTTCCAATTCTTTTTATATATTTTGGGAAAAACATTTTTGGTTTATGTGTTTCATTCCAAAAACATATTTGGTCTGTGTGGTTTCAAAACTCTATATTTGGTTCTTGTGTTTTATATTGTTTACAATTTTATGATATTTTATTAGGGCTGTTCTTTAGTTTGGTTTTTACCAAGCCGACCGACTACCGACCAAATTTTTTAGTTTAGTATACCAATTTTCACAATTTGAAAATTAGAAATCCGAAATCGAAAAAATTAAAAAAAAGTTGGTTTGGTTTTTGATAAAAACAAAAAACAGTTGGTAAACCGATCGATTACCGAAAATTATTACTAAAAGAAACCGAATCGATTATTATTGAAAAAACTGAAATATATACTTAAAAAAACTGAAACAATTACCGAAATTTAGTTATATATTCTTATATAATACTATTATGTTAGTGGTACAATAAATATTAAACCACTAATATCTTAAACAACTATAAGAAATATAATTGTATAATGTTATCATATTAATATTATTAAAAGTATTAGTTAAGATATAAAGTCATTCTTTAATAAAGTAAATGTTATTTTTTTAGGAAAATAAGAATCTCATTTTTAGGTAAGTAATGCATATATATATATATACTCATATTTATCGGTATATATACATACTAAATTAACAGGATATGTACTAATACATATTATTAAACTAATTATACTAGTATATATTATTACTAATATTAATATTATTGCAATTAATACTAGTACTATACTAAACTACCAATACTACTCGTGAAAATATATATTCACCAAACATTATATTTTATGCATCATATTTGATTAAATTTTAATTTATATTGGTATATAATAATTAGTATTATTATAATTAAACCGACAATGAACCGAAGATATCCGATACCAAAATTATCGAAATCGAACCGAAAACTGAAGTTTACAAAAAATTATTGAACCAAAAAATACCGAAACCGAAAAATACCAAAATCGAAAAATACCAAATTTTTTGGTTTTGGTTTGGTAAGCCCCAATACCAATCCAAACCGATCGATGAGCAGCCCTATATTTTATAATCAATTTGAAATTTTTTTCTCAAATTAAAACTAAAACATGTTTAGACTCACAAGTTTTATTAAAAAATGACAAAAAATCTTGTATGTAACTTTTAATTTGATTTTAAACAAAAATTGAAATTTTGAATTTAATTATTAAAATTATCCTCATATTGCAAATAACATAAAACGTAAAGACTAGAATTTTGAAACTAGATAGACCAAATCTGTTTTCAGAATAAAACACAGACTAAAAACGATTTTTTCTCATATATTTTTATATATACTACTTTTTGGTATATACATATGTGTGAAGCATGCATGACTTGAATTAATGAAGCTAGTTAGATAGCTATATATAGTCGAGGATTGAAATAGTTGTGGGGTAGAAGGGTGAAGCAGACCTGCCAACCATTTAAAAACCATCATCCAAATGCAATGATATATATTCTTCCTATTTCTGTAGTCGAGTGAATGGAAAGCAAAGGAAGCCCATGTGACCCTTGTTGCCATGTTGTCATTGGCTTCTAACTTACTCCATCTTTATCACTCGCTCACTCAGTAGCTGTGGATATTCTCAATTCTGATGATAAAATAGTTATCAGATATCACAACACATCTGCTTGCTTTCTCTCTTTAATAATCATTATCTTCTACGAGCTAATAGCAGGGACCATTTCAAAGTTTCAATTGTTTTTTTATTTTAACTACCAAAATTTTTATGTTATTTGACTTTAGATACCAAATTTCAGTTTAGGTACCAACTTAAAAAATGTGGTTCTACCGAGCACTCAACACTGTTCACCGACGCTTGAGAGATTTTTCTTTTTTACAAACTCAACTGTGACTGTTATATAGTCACAACTTTTTTTAATGATGTGTTATTTTTTCTGTGTTTGAGAGGCTTAAGCTTTAATGTTTAAACTTTAAGTTGTAAGACTTCATCTCCAAGCATAAATCAAAAGCATTAAACCTTTATAAATTTGAATGTTTATGTTTCCACACAATCATAACTATGGCTGTTCGACAGTCACAGTTACATAGCAAAACGAAAAAAAAAAAAAAAAAAAACCCAAAAACCATCGAAGGCTCGGTACTTTGGCCGACCGATCGATGTCTCAAAAAATTTACGTTTCGTATAGATTAGTAAATTAATCCAAAATATATTACTCTAAGTTAGTATCTAAACTAAAAAAAATAAAAAAATCCTAGCGTCTTACTGCTTTATTGGAAAAGTATTGGAATTTAATATTTAACCCTAATTTTCTATATTTATAATAACAATATGTAAACTAAGAACAAAAAAATAAAATAAGCCATTGATATAGAATAGCCCAAATAATTTAATTAATTCTCAATTGATTCAATCCTTCTCTCTTCTTTATTTTAACATGTCTTTTCTTAATTAGGAGTGTGAACTCTTAGGTTAATTTGTTTTAATCCAACAGTAAGAAATTGAATTTTAATTCCATATTAAAATTCTAATTATTACTCTTTCTAATTTATTTAATTAGAAATGCGCTTTTCTAATTTTTGAGATTTTATTCTTATTAAACATTCACGTATCCCTATGCATGTGTCACTAGACCCGATTAATACATGGACTATACTAATTTATAAGGACATGTCTGATTGTATTGAAAAAGCCTAGTAATGCATACACAAGATAAATGTGACGCCTCAATTCTTTGGATCAGTTGCATTATTACAACTTAGGCTCTTACTTGACAAGTGTGTAAAACTCCATGCAAGTGCTCTATTATCTGTGGTCATATTTAGTTTATTATTCTCTAATAAGCATAGATGTATTGGTCTCCTGGTTCTTACATCTTGGGACGCTATCTATTAAATTTTAAATTTTAAGTATGCATTATATATTCACAATTTAGATATGAAGTAATGAATGAATAACATGTACCATTTATTAATTAATGTTGATGCGTAAAATTCGTCACGCAGTCAAAGACGACCTCTAACCTCCACGCCAAGGTTCTTGTAAGCCTACACGTCATTCTCTTTCTATGTACAAAATACCAAACACTAAGCGTAAGGGGGTGTCGGTATGGTACTGGCCAAGGACACTTCAATGCTCAAGTTAGCAATCACCGCTATCTAAGAATATTGTTGTGTGGCACCCGAAAACTGGGCATGCAACAGAGGCACCCGTCTTGAGAGCCTTGAAAGGATAATACTCAAAGAACGAGCATTAAACTTCCAAGTTTCCCAAAACGAGTTAAGTCTTTTGGGTTTTAAAAGAGTCGGGTTGGATAAGAGTAACTCGTGCACACAGAATCTGAATGAAATACATCGATTGAAATATTTCAAAACAAACCCGCTAGGGTTATAAGTTCTGTCCAAAACAACCCTTGTGAACATCACCTGAAACGATTGTGACGTTCCAAAGAAGTTTAGTAAATAGGTTAACTCAAGACATCATAATCAATAAAGTTGTATGAAGAGACTATAAACTGGAATAATAATATGGATAGCATGACGGAAGAAAAACTAGACTACAAAAGACATGATACTGGAACTAGCATAGAGAACTTCGGATGCACAACAAGGATCCAAACACCACACCCCAAGAATCAGTCAAGATCGTAAATTGGGAAATGATCTGCACTAAAACAAAAAAGTACAGTAAGGGGGTAAGTATCACATACGTTCATAGCTTCCCTTCAGGGGACCCTAGCTAGGTTTGAAAATAGTAGGTAAAATATTTAATACATATATCCAGTAAGAAACAGTTCGAAAAGAATCACAACCAATCCAAAATCAATAATAATCGTTGAAATCCATGAATGCTTGAGTATAAGCATATAACCTCTTATAACATAACGAGTACTCAAGTTTAGGTTTTTACCAGATGATCAAACAAAAAAATGGTCAACTACACTTACTAAAGCAGAAGCTTGGCACTGTAACAAGAGTATCCATTACCTGGTAAGTATTTCTTAAGCTAACCTCCCAATCAGACAAGTCGACTAGCTCGTCCATACTACCTTTTCCAAAAGTTTAGAGATCAAAACCCAAGGTCATCACAAATGATACCCTTTACTCTCAGATCATCAACAACAAATGATAATGAAAACCATAAAACATGGCATTCAAAAAGAAGACAACAATATTTAATATCATACATACATACAGAAAAAATGTGCCAATAGTCAAGGTGTGAGAATCTCTCTACCTGGTGTCCAAGCTTAACCTTTGTGCACTTCCACAACACCACTGTCTTTAATCACTTATCTAGGTAACTGGAAATCCAAATCCGACAAGAATACCGACTTAGTTAAAAGGTAATTTTGACAGAGTTTTGGCATGACCTTTCCTTTCTATCATATTGTGATACCCGATAAATGTTCACTCTGAATTTTTCACGATATCATTTTACTTTAGGTCACACGTACCTTCTTTTGTTAGCTAGACGTGACCACTAGTTTTGATTGTGTTGTAAACGTGACTCATCTACTTTTGCTTATTGATGAAATTACCCTTGTCTTTGTTACCGTTACTTTTTATTTTATTTTATTTTGTTTCTCGTGCCTTGTGAGTGAAGTAAGGATTAACGGTGACTAACTTCGGAGCGGTAATCTAGTAATTTCACACCCGAAGCCCTTAGACCCAAGCTTGAGTATGACACGTGGCAAGTGGGTCCAGTTTCCCATTTGTTTGGAAGCCCATTTATTTTTCCTTAAACCCAATTAATCGTTTTGGACCCTAGTACATAAATCCAAGCCTAATTAATTTCCTATGGGATCAATTTTGGTAAGTTCCTACGTTTCATGTCATTCTCTCACCTTTTTATCCATTCGAAAACCCCTATTTTGAAGTCGAAAGTCCAAGCTGAGTTTTCTACTAACTTCACCATTCTTTTTGTTGTTGGAACCTTGTCGTGGACAAGAGAGCAAGAGTAGTGGCGCGTTGAGGGGATTTGGACCTCCTAACCCTCTCATATCTTTGGTTTCTTTTCCCAACGCCCTCAGTCGAAACCCTCACCAACAGAGAATCAATCTCGGAGTGGTACTCAGAGAAGGCTAAGGTAAGCCATCTACTCTCAAAACCCTTTTATCTTACTGACAATGCCAAGGATTTGGTATTCCTAACACCCGATCACTCACTTGGATTGTTTTTGGTGCATGCATGTGCAATCTGAGAGCAGGTTTGCTCTTCTTGGTAAGTTCCTACCTTTATTTGTGAATCAAGTTCCTATTTTGCCTTGATTAGAATAAGTAGCTGTTGAAGGTTTCATCGTTGTTGCATGCAAGGCCAGAAAAGGGATTTGGTGGACTTGCATGTGAATTTGGGGTTGCTGTCTTTTGAAACCGATCGAGTTGTACTTGTAAGACTTATTACTGTACGTCTTAAGCTGAAAGAAATTGGTCTTCTAATCACATTAGGATTAAAAGGTTTTAGTGTTGATTAGGAACTCATATCAACTAGTGTTTTAGTTCTTGAATGCCATCAATTCACGACTGCAATACAAGGACTTAAGGTTTCCTACTTATTGGTGGACTAGGATTACCTATTGGTATGCAATAAGGTTACTCAAGTGTTCCTTGATGGGTACAACACTTGAGAAGATGCATTATAAATAGAGGTCCCTTCATAATCGATATATACACTCTAAGGCATTCAAACCCCATCTAGAATCAGAGTTCAAGGCATCGAATTGCGGAGAAGATCTCTATTACTGTGTTCTTATTTTCTGGTAGTTGCTATTGTTCTTGGTATATTTGTTGCTGCAGTTTTGTGATTTCGGGTGTGTGGACTCACTGAAATCTACCTCGAGCTTTGTTTTTATGTTTGGAGGTGGTGCAGTGTCATGGAAAAGTGTTAAACAAACTTTGGTAGCTGCATCAACAATGCAAGTTAAGTTTATTGTTTGTTATGAGGCTACTGTGCAAGCAATGTGGCTAAAGAACTTCATTGCAAGTTTAAAGGTAGTGGACTCAATTGAGAGACCAATTCAGTTGTGGAATGACAATAGTGCTGCATTTTCTTCACCAAGAGCATTAATAGGTCTTCAGGAACTAAGCACTTGGACATCAAGTATCTATTGGTTAGAGATAAGGTTAATCAAGGGCATACTAAGCTTGAACATATTGATACAAACTCGATGATAGCTGATCCTCTCAATCAAGGGCTTCCCAATGCAGTTTTTCATAAGAATAATAAGAGCATGGGATTGCTGGCAAGTTTTGATGTTGCCTCAGACTAGTGGGAGCTATGCCTATTATTCTGATTTGGTTTTATTATTTACTAACAGACATGCTTTTGGTTTATCCATTTTTGTAAGATGTTTCGATGGATAATGGTGTTATTTTTCTGGTTTTTAAATCAAGTTAGTATGATTTTATATTTGTTTTGTTATTTTGACAAATGAATGAGGATGAATGTGATTATGCAGCATAGCTAGCTAATAAGGTAGTTGCAGAAAGCATGACTTCATGGAAGTGTCAAGTTTTGCTTTTAGCAAAGTGAGATCTTGGAGATCTCTTTAAAGGGGACTTAAGAATGTTTTGTTTTAATTATGTAATCCTAGTCTTGAGGGATGCCTTATGTGATTTTGGAAATGGACATGTGTGATTATAAAGACCTTGAATGTTTGATATTCAATGTGTCTTGATGGTTCTATATCTGTTTTTCAATATTGACAGTGGCTTGATTTGAAAAATATAGTTGAGTTGAGTTTCAACATGGCCATTAAAGTAATCAACACTAAGCTTAAGTGATTATTTGACCAAGTGAGAAAATGTAAGACTTATTACTGTCTTAAGCCTCAAGAAATTGGTCTTCTAATCACATTAGGATTAAAAGGTTTTAGTGTTGATTAGGAACTCATATCAACTAGTGTTTTAGTTCTTGAATGCCATTAATTCACAATTGCAATGCAAGGACTTAAGATTTCATACTTACTGGTAGACTATTGGTATGCAATAAGGTTACTTAAGTGTTCTTTATGGGTACAACACTTGAGAAGATGCATTATAAATAGAGGTCCCTTCATAATCGATATATACACTCTAAGGCATTCAAACCTCATCTAGAATCAAAGTTAAAGACATCGAATTGTGGAGAAGAGCTCTATTACTGTGTTCTTGTTTTTGGTAGTTTATGCTGTTCTTGGTATCTTTGTTGCTGCACTTTTGTGATTTCAGGTTAAGTAAGATGGCAGAGCAAGGTTTGTGTTTTAGTTCATATAACTGTACTTATTGCTTATAATACTTTGAGGTACGGAGCTTAAACTAAGTTATGAACTTTGTTTAATCCTTTGTAGTGTTGCATTGAGTATGTTAATGTGCTTGGTTTGGCAAGATAGTCTAAATCCTTGAGTTTGCACAAAATTTTTTTTTTTTTTTTGTTGGTCTCTGACACCGTGAAAATGATTTTGAAAACTGTACTGTTTGACAAACAACTGTTGGTCTAATTTTTAATGAGTAGATACTAGACATTCTAATGGTAATTTAGAGACTAAAATCACCTCAATCGGACCTCATATGCATTAGTTATGCATTTTCTAAGTTAACCCTTAATTTCTGAAATCTGTCAGCAACTATTTTCTTCTGTATGTCTAAGTTTTCTAACCTCTTTTGTGTTCCTTAAGATTTTAACCCAAGCTGAGATTGATGGAATGATGTTAGAACTTTGGAGATTTGTTTCTTACATTAAAAGATATGGTTTGAGGTTGTGGGACATTCATCACTCAACCCTTGGGAATATGAGCATTGTTCCCAAATCCTAGGCTTGATTGATTAATAAAATTGTATTGATCCACATTTCCAAAACATTTTTTTTTTATGAACCTTTGTATGTCTAAAATCATTCCACCAATTTTCAAAGCATTTGGACAGGTACTTATTTTTGTAAAATTTTGAGAGTATACCCTACTCCAATGACCCTATTTGCTGGCAGTTAGTAACCCTTTAACTCTTTCCTTTTGAAAGCTCTTCCATTTGATCACCAGAGTTATTTACATCCTTATAAACTTGTTTTGAGGTCCATCTAGTCTTCACTAAAAATTTTTTCACCCTTTGGATTATTTATTTGATATCCGGGACAATCCTAGCTTGCCAAACAAGTATTATCACTCAATGAAACCCTAGTTTTAGACTTGTGTGTAACCTAGAGTGTGGTTGTGTCTCTTTGCAGAACTTGTTGGTTTCTAGGAACTTTGGAGTTGGGAAAGCTACTTGAAAAGGTAGGGAGAGACCCTACTTGACCTTGTTTAATCTTGTGTGTTGTTTACTTTGTAAGCTTATTGTAGGGGCTGCCTTGATCCTTTAGTTATTATGTCATGCCTCATTTCTTGTGTACTTACTGCCATATAATGTGTGTGTTGAACCATTACATGATTGCTTGTGTATTTGTGTTTTGGAAAAGATTAAGGGCTGCCTTATTGCATGTGTATAAGAATATGTCAACATGTTTAGGCATGTTGATGATCTCAACTTGCTTCTTGAGGGTTAAGTTTCAGTTTATGCTATTGTGAGTTCATTGAGATCTATGGCTCTTTTGGAAACCTTTTAGTTAACAAGGAAATGGAAAGAGGAGTGACAATGTTGACCCCTCTACTCGGATTTGGTTCCTTTATTTGAATTTGCTGTTTTGCTCTTTCATTCATGTCCTTACTTACTCTTGATTAATTGAAGTGTTTCCTCGTTATTCTCTATTAGTATAGGAGCATGCTTAGGGCTGCATCTTGTAAGTGAAGTGAAAACCTAATTAATCTAGATAACATGGCTTATTTAACTAATCTTTGAGCATGAAAATCAATTAGGGTAATGTGACTCTACGTACTCTTGGTTTGTTTGCTTGTTTGTCTTGTACTTGAACCCTAGAACTAGGTTAGGATGCATAACCGGTTACAAGTAGGTTTAAAAACCTAGACAAGATGGTTGTGTGATGCTTGTGAATAAAGGGGATAGAGATTAGAGTTTAGTAAACTAGCCTAATGGACTTTGTCTCTTTGTTGCTTTCGGCTTGAACCCTAATGTGACTTGATAATTTACATTAATTATGGATTGGTAATGAGACTAATAACCATGTCTGGTTAACTTGTATTATCTTATTGTTTACCTTTTTTTCCTTGCCTTCGTTATATTGGTATTTATATATATGAATATGGTGATTATGCATTGCATGCCTCGGGTGCTATTCGTGTATACATGCTAGAGATCTAGCATAGTTGTTACATGTGTATAACATGTGATATATTGTGGATTGTGAACATGAGATCATGTCATGGATCATGTATGTTGGATATCATTTTCATTATATGTGAACTAATGAAGATAAAGTGTTTGGACCACTAGCTTAAGAGAGAAGGGGCATGTGAGGAAACGCCTTGGGTTTCGATCCCCTAAAATACAAGTAGGTTCTAGTGGGCAGTTAGTCCCCAAGGCTACGGTCAGACTGCCATTTTTTGCGACCATGTGGTTATTTTGTATGAGTATGACTAGAGATTGAGCGGGTTGTGAAATTATCACAGATACACGCTTAATGGACATTCTTGCTACTAGGGATCAGTTGGCGCTGTCTAGTAATGGTCCTAATTTAGTTTCGTGCTAACTAGGGTTGGTCCACTGTTTTGATATAACATGTGATTGGTATTGCTTATGAAGAAAATTAAAAATCAAGAGACACATCACTAGGGTGGCTGCGGCAAGAAGAAGGGCTGAAGGAGGCACCTAGCAAGCTGGAGGAACTCACGGCAAGGTGAGCTAGGGCTTGCGGCAAGGCTGGACTCCTTCTCTCTCTTGCTTGTCACGCCACTTAGCCACTTCTTCTCTCTCTGAAATTCTGCCTCTCTCTCTCTCTGAAAATTCTGAATGTGTAAAAATAATGGAACCCCAAAAAATGAGAGAATATGATATATTTATAGAGGTGAGGGAGAAATCCTTGTGAAGCAAGGCTAGGGTTAGGAATACAAGGGGGTTGCGGCATGGGCTTGAGCTTTTGGGCTTAAGTGAGTTGCGCATAAGCCCTAGGGTTTCAGTGCATGGGCTGCCACATAGCTTGGCGTGATGGACTTGGGCTGCTAGGTTTTGGCGCATGGCTTGCATGGCATGCGTATGCATGCATGGGCTGCCACCTTGCCATTGACTTCCACATAGGCCCATGGACCATTTGACTTGATGATATGTCATAGTTGACCCTTGACCATTGACTTTGACTTCCCATTTCGCTCCTCATTTTCTTTTGAATTCGAATTCATTTCTTCCCTCCATTTATTTCCATGGATGTCCACCACATTCTAGAAGCTTATGGAACCTTGACTTGATAGAGTTGACTTTGACCAACCTTTCCTAGTCCAACTAGGATTTCTTGTAAATGAAGGATTCCTTATCCATTTTGACTCCTCGTAATGACCATATTGCCCCTGGAGTCTCCTAGTGTCATTAGGACTCCTTTTCCTAGTAGGGTTAGGTTTCCTAATTCAACCAGGAATTCCTGTTCCAATTAGGATTTCTCATTTCTGGCTCGACAATGATGGTTTTGGACTTGATGTTTCCTAGTGTGACTAGGAATCTTCATTTGACTAGGATTTCTGCTCTTTTCCTGGTTTGACCAGGAATTGACCCATTTTCCTAGTTTGATCAGGAAATGTCCCGAAACGGCTTCATTTGCTCCTTTTTCCTATTTCTGCCACATTTGACCTGAAAACACAAAAACAAGACAAGAAACACAAAATATCGAGTTCTAACACTCTGGGTTAAGGAATTAGTATCATAAAGTGATGCAAAATGCACACTCATCAGTGTACAGTTGATCATGCTTATATTTTGCGCTGTAAAACCGACCTTCTCACCAAACAATCGCACGACTAGGGAAAGAACAACTCCTAGCCTAGGTTCTTTTCTTTCCCTTTGAAAATAAGGACTTTACTGGTCGTATGATTCTTTGATGATATTTGTGAATTCAAACATGCGAAAAATCGATTCGAGAGTAATTGGATTAAATGTCAAGCGATGAACTTTAATAAAGAAAGTATATGTATTCTAATTATATTGAACTTGAGTAACAATTGTGATTTTAACAATGAATCTCATAGAAAAGAAAAGATTAAGACTCTAATAAAATTGACAAGTCGATAGTAAGGAAAACAAAACCCTAGCGGAGCTAAAAGAAAACAAAAGGATCTAGAAAGAAAATCACTTTGATAACTACAATGTTGAAGGAACCGGATTCTCTGAGAAATCTTTTGAAGCTTGCAGGGTATGTTAAAGGTTGTGATTGGAAAGTTAATATATGATAAAAAAGTCCATGCCTTCTGCCTTTTGCACATATTTATAAGGGTTTAACCCTAGTTGATCATAAGAATCCCTTTTTGGATGAGATTAGGGGCCCGTTTGGCACTGCTTCTTAAAAACACTTTTATTTAGTAGCGCTTTTATCAGAAGCGCTTATGTTAAGAAGCACATATAAATTTTTATAAAACTTATAAGTTGTTTATGCAAAAGCACTTGGAAGTGCTTCTTGAGAAAGCACCTGTCAGGTGCTTCTCAAAAAATCCCTTAAAAGTGCTTTTATAACTCAAAAGCACTTCTAATTATTTTTGTCAAACGCTATCAAAAGCGCTTTCACTAATTTGAAAGCGCTTTTGACAATTTTAAAAGCAGTGCCAAACGGGCCCTAGGTCTACTTGACTCTTTCTTTATGCTCAAGTTATCCTCATCTCCTCGTCTAATTGGCCGGGACTGAATTTCTTTGGCCTTGAGCCGCATTTATATATGATGCCAGACCCATTCGCTCCACATGCTTTATGCTTTTAGCTTCTCTTATACAGCCCAATACTAAATACAGTGTAAACAATATGTAATAGGATAATTTATTTTATGCCTAAACAAGGATAGCTAAATACTTTTGAAAAATTTATTGCATGTGTACCTAACCATGGACATGTGTGTCATTTTCATCAATCTAAAAAATTAATAATTTGGCAATTAGAAACTAGAGTTAGGAGAAGTAGTGGTGAAATTGAAGCCTTAGTATTTTGTCTCATTGATTTCTAGCTTAATCAACTTACCATCTTTTTTTTTTTGTTTTATATAATTTTAATTTTGAATCAAATCGAATCTTTTATTGAATTAGTTAAGTGGTAATTTAGAATTAAATTGTTCTGGTCAATCTCTATTGGTACGACCTCATTTTTACTAGTCTATACTATAATAGATTTGTAAGCTTTTGAGTTAATTTAATCTAAATTGATCTATTATTTATGTTAATTTAAATTCCCATCACTTGGTAGCCTGGCTTGGCTACAATAGAGCCGAAGTATGAGCCGCCCGAATCTCTCACGTGAGTTACTGATGAAACTGACTAACCTAATTTTTTCAATTCTCAAAGGACGACGAAAAATTAACCTGCCATTACATAGTAAGCATATGTGTATGTACCACTCTCTCTCACAGGCACATACAAACTCAACACATTCACATGCATGCTTATACCCAAATGCAGAACTGCCCATACATAGAAAAAGGGAAATCTTTCACGGACTCAAATAAGCTATAGGACTACCACAATAATATATAGATTCTCTGCTCTCTCTCTCTCTCTCTCTCTCTCTCTCTCTCTCTCTCTCTCTCTCTCTCAAATGGTGGTGTCTGCCAAAAGGCCCAAAACCTTTGCATTTAATGTAGCTTCAAGTCCTTCCCATTTATATCCATCACGGGCTGCTAAAAAACAACATGTTTTAATCACCATTTAGGCAGCCAGCCAGCCATTTAATCCTTTTTTTTTTTTTTTACAACAATATATAGTGATATGACATATATTTATTTATTTATTTATATATATAAGGAGCCAAGCACAGCAGCATGAGGCAACAACCCTTTAACTTGTTGATGTTTTCAGAGATGTTTAATTTGTATTCTCTAACAAACCCTTTGAAGGCCTCAATGGCCTCTGCAGAAAACAGAGCACCGAAGGTCTCTGTTTTCCTCTGCTGGTTGATGCTGTCTCTATTAGTTTCATCACCAAGTTTGAAGGGGGTTTTAGTTTTAGGGCAATCATCACCAGTGTTTGCTTGCAATGTGGGAAGCAATGCAAGCTTGGGGAGTTTTGGGTTCTGTGACAAGTCTTTGGGGATTGAATCGAGGGTGGGGGACTTGGTGAAGAGACTGACATTGCAAGAGAAAATTGGGTTTTTGGTGAACAGTGCAGGGAGTGTAAGCAGGCTTGGAATACCGAAATACGAGTGGTGGTCGGAGGCTTTACATGGAGTCTCTTATGTCGGTCCAGGGACTAAGTTTTCCAATGTGGTTCCGGCTGCTACGAGCTTTCCTCAGGTTATTTTGACTGCGGCTTCTTTCAACACCTCTCTCTTTGAAGCCATTGGAAGGGTACGTACGAACACAACACTCTTCATCATCTTTACCTTTCTGCTTATATATTATTATGTTCCATTCTTCTGCTTGATTCCTTTTGTTATCGGTCACAATCTATACATCTTTTTGACCATCATTGTCTTCATACCAAATGAAAATCAGAAAATCAGACCAGGGTAGAGCTGAGTAGAGTTCTAGCTTTCTCTCTCTCTCTCTCTCTCTCTCTCTCTCTCTCTATGATACATGATTCTGGGTTGGTTGGACTGTAATTGCAAATTGTGATTCAATTCACTATTGTTTGGTTTGGTTTGCTTGAACAGAGTTTTTCTTCAAAATTGATGACTGTATGGATCTGGTTGATATTAGTTGTGATAAGTGTGAAAAAATTCAATTTACTTGTTTGATGCTACTAAGGCATATACACACAGTCCTAGGTGGCCGGCTGTAAATGTAATTAGCAATTTTTTGGATGGATTAAGTATTTTGTCATCTTTAATCTTACCATTTTCGTCAGTGTCATCCTCACCATCATCATAATCATGACCTAGATTTGCATTGATTAATTCATTTGTTTCTTATTATGGTTCAGTGTACATACACCAACCTAGCGTCACAGATTTAAATGGCAGTGCACTCATAAAGTTGTGATATCATATTTTATAGTCTTATCTGTATCCACAAAATACACACTTTTACAGCTATTTAACGCAAAAGCATGTGTCAGTGCATGCTTTCCCTGACGTATTTTCAAATACAATTAAGCATGATTAATTCAATTGTACCAAACAAAGTGGAATAGTGGATGTAGAAGAATCTACGGTTGTTATTTGTTAGGGGTTGGTTTCAAACTTTCAATGAGTATCGTCTGCTTTTACTTTTACTTGAAAACTGGTGATTTTGTTGGTGTAAATCATTGACTTCTACCCAATTGATAGTAGTTGGTGAAAATTTCATTTGTTGGGTAACAGCTTCTCCAAAGAGTACATATAGACTTTTTAGGCTATTCCAGCTTGCACTGGAAGAAAAGTACAAGAGGGAAGATACTGATCGATTACCTGTGACATTAATTACTCGATAACTAATCATATCTTTTTAAAGATAGCCCAAAAAAATTAAAATCTTAAATCATGTTTTGTAGTTTGTACACTACACATGTGAAATGGACAATAATTGATCAACCTAGTTTAATGGGAAATTAAGAAGCTCAACCACTAATCAGATAGATATTTATATGCTTTTTTTATTCATTGTTTTTTCTCTTCTTTTTTATTTTTCTCCACTCTTGATTTTTTTCTTTTGTTTTTGGTCCCTCTCCAAACCATTTTGTTTTATTCTTTGTTTTTTTTTTTTGGTTTGCCGATTCTTGATTTTTACCTTTGTTTTTTGGGTCCGACTCCAAATCTTGATTGGTATGGGTTAGTGGAATATAATGCAGACTCAGGTTATTGAGATAAATCCAAAGTCTAGGAGACAAATGACCCCAAAGTCAGTTCTCGTACACACCTAATTACCCACTTGTTAGAACGTGACAAGCTAGCTTTTACTTTTTCCATCTCTCACTTATAACACCATTAATTGTATGAATGGTGGCATGTGGTCCATGGTATATACAGGTATTTCTAAAAAAAAAAAAAAACATACAGAAAATGTGATGCCTAGAATGATCAACTTGTTAATGCAAATGATTAATTACATTAATGGCAGGTGGTTTCAACCGAGGCCAGAGCAATGTACAATGTGGGATTGGCAGGATTGACATTTTGGTCACCAAATATTAACATATTTAGAGACCCCAGATGGGGAAGAGGACAGGAGACTCCAGGAGAAGACCCCTTGCTCTCAAGTAAATATGGATCTGGATATGTTAGAGGTCTTCAACAAACTGATGATGGTGACAAAAATAGGCTTAAGGTTGCTGCATGTTGTAAACATTATACAGCCTATGATTTGGATAACTGGAAAGGGACTGATAGATACCACTTTAATGCTGTGGTAATTAAAGCCGATTTAATCAAATTTTAGTATTAACCCACATACATTATCTGATTTTGCAAAAAAAATTGAATTTTCTTTCTCTAATTCGACCTCTTGTCTTGCGCGTTTGTGATCTATCATTAGGTAACAAAACAAGATATGGATGATACATTCCAACCACCATTCAAAAGTTGTGTTATTGATGGGAACGTTGCCAGTGTCATGTGTTCTTACAACCAGGTTAATGGGAAGCCAACTTGTGCAGATCCAGACCTTCTTGCTGGGGTCATCCGAGGCGAATGGAAATTAAATGGGTATTTATTTTTATTTTCTCTAATTAATTAACTCTTAATTTCTTATTATATGTTTATTATTATTCTTCAGGATGGGAATGAGAATAAGTGGTGTTCAATGAACTTAATCACATGAATGATATTGGACTGCTGCAGATACATAGTTACTGATTGTGATTCAATAGATGTGTATTACAAGAACCAACACTACACCAAGACACCAGAGGAAGCTGCAGCTAAGGCCATATTGGCAGGTGTTTACATTTAACAGATTACTCATATAAGTGATCACTGAATTTAAATTTGTTATAGGGTCATATATTAAACAGTTTGAAACAAACTATTTTAATCATTACTAAACAAATTAATGATTGATTTGGTACTTGTTTTAACTTGTATTGCAGGGTTGGATCTCAACTGTGGATCTTTCCTTGGAAAATACACAGAAGGTGCAGTCAAAGGAGGACTTGTGGATGAGACAGCTATTGACAGGGCCATTTCAAACAATTTTGCAACCTTGATGCGTCTAGGCTTCTTCGATGGCGATCCAAGCAAGCAACCCTATGGAAACCTTGGTCCAAAAGATGTGTGTACCCCAGAGAACCAGGAGCTGGCCCGTGAAGCCGCGAGACAAGGCATAGTATTGCTCAAGAACACTCCAGAATGCCTGCCTCTGTCTCCCACAGCCATCAAATCCTTGGCAGTCATTGGTCCCAATGCCAATGTCACAAAAACAATGATCGGAAATTATGAAGGTACACATAATTAATTCATTATTCCTTATAATTATCAAGGAAGAACGAAGAAGACGTATAGTTAGTTAGTTATATTCGATCTGATGAAATTTTGTTGGAAATTTGGCAGGCACCCCTTGCAAATATACAACTCCTTTGCAAGGCCTCACAGCCTCAGTCGCAACAAGTTATGTCCCTGCCTGCACAAATGTGGCTTGTAGCACTGCCCAATTAGATGATGCTAAGAAGATAGCAGCCTCAGCAGATGCAACTGTACTTGTAGTGGGTGCAGATCAATCTATTGAGGCCGAGAGTCGTGACAGGGTTGACCTCAATCTTCCAGGACAGCAAACACTTTTAGTCACAGAAGTTGCAAAGGCATCCAAGGGACCTGTAATCCTTGTCATAATGTCTGGAGGAGGCTTTGATATATCATTCGCCAAGAATGATACTAAAATTACAAGCATACTGTGGGTTGGTTACCCTGGCGAAGCCGGTGGAGCTGCCATTGCTGATGTCATTTTTGGGTATTATAATCCAAGTAAGTTCTGGCCAAAGTACAAAATGCTTGACAAGCAAGTAAAACTTCCCAGTGTATACACCTAGTGTTTATGTCTCTCTCATCACATGTTAAGTCACATGATGAGAGAAATAAGAGATATAGACACATAAGGTGTATACACCTGTTATAAGAAAGTTTTTTCTCGTGAAACACATAAATGACTGCTATTATTATTATTAATATTGCAGGTGGAAGACTACCTATGACATGGTATCCACAATCTTATGTAGACAAGGTTCCTATGACAAACATGAATATGAGACCAGATGCTTCTAATGGTTACCCTGGCCGGACTTACCGGTTTTACACCGGTGAAACCATTTTTTCATTTGGAGATGGACTAGGCTACTCCACCTTCAATCACCGCCTAGTTCGAGCCCCTGAACTAGTGTCCATTCCCTTAGAGGAGGGTCATGTATGCCACTCATCAAGTTGCAAATCACTTGATGTTGTTGAAGAAAGTTGTCAAAATCTAGTTTTTGATATCCATTTGGGGGTCAAGAACATGGGAAGGATGAGTGGAAGCCAAACAGTGTTGTTGTTTTCTAGTCCTCCATCTGTACACAACTCACCCCAGAAGCACTTGTTGGGTTTTGAGAAGGTGTTCGTGAGTTCTAAGAGAGAAGCACTGGTTAAGTTCAAAGTGGATGTTTGCAAGCACTTAAGCGTGGTTGATGAGCTTGGGAATAGAAAAGTTGCCCTGGGACAGCATGTGCTTCATGTGGGAAGCTTGAAACACTCATTCAGCGTGAGGATTTGATATAAGTCAACTCCTCTATGTTGCGATTCTTCCCTTGTATAATCAACTCTTTCCCCAAGGCAGATCGGAATAGAAATTTGAGCTATAAATAAGTTGAGAGAATTGTCAAAATTTTCTCAACTCTTAATTTGGTATATCCAACTTGTTCAAAACTAAAAATTTAATTGAGAAATTCAAATGAAGTAATGATTCTTCCTTCACTTTTTGTTTTGTAATTTATTATATGTTCACTCTATTTCTACCAAGGTTGGGTTTGGAAAGAAATGCTAAGGCATATCCAAACATTGTTTTTATGGGGTCAACAATGACTAATCCATCTATCAATCCCATGAAGGAAGTTAGAGTATTCAATCCAAAATAAATTAGCAATGCGTGGAAAGACTCACAAGCTCTTACACAAGGCTATTATTTTCCAATGTGGGACAACACCCCATGTTTTTACATCCCCAAGGCTCAAGGCCCAATACCATGAAGTCATTTGGGCCCCTTTTGGTATTTTCTTATTCCCTACGCCACCCCAACTTGTACCCCAAGTCTTATACCCTATAAATAGGACTTTTGGAAAATCTCTAGGTGTACGTGTGAGGTACCAATTAAGAGTACAAGGACAAACTAGAACATCAGTATCAGTTATCGAAATCAGCTAGCTACATGCTCACACATGTCACAAAACATTTCGGAAGCTTCCAAATTTTGAATCATTCCTGATGACCGAACTCATTGTTGGGCCTATACCTGATGTGGAGGCTGGTTTCTTAATGAAAGTGTATGGCCCTTCTTGTGCCACATCACTGCTTGGAGAAGCTTGTTTTGCTGCAGCTTCTTGGTGAAGCCTTTTAACTTTTGTTCCTTTTGTCTTGGGAACAAAACAGCAAGTAAAAGGTGTATGTTGTTTTTGTGTGTGTGTGAGTTGTGCAGTTCAAAAAGGTAGAGAGAATGCAGTAGTGCAGCCCAGAGAAAATAGAGAGAAAAGTGAGAGCTTTATTTTCTGGTGTAGAAAAAGCTACGGCTTGAGATTGAGAGTGAGTGAACTCTTGTAAATCTTATACCTTTCTACTTCAATATAGTGAAACCCCCTCAACCCCGTGGACGTAGCCAATTAAGGTGAACCACGTTAAAGATTGTGTCTTGTGTGATTGTTTGTTCCAGTTTTGTTCTTGGTTGGATCTCTATTCATCCTACTTGAATGTGGAATTGGTTTGTGTTCCTAACAGCTGGTACCAGAGCAAGGTTCTTGGTTTGAGTGGGAGAAATAGCAGAAGATGACGCAAGATACAAGATTGACAACTTCAACGGCACCGATTTCGGATATTGGAAGATGCAGATGGAGGATTATTTGTATCAAAGAAGTTTTCATGAACCTCTAACATGGAAGAAACCTGCTAATCGAGATGAATTAAGCACTCTGAAGGCACTAGGGTGCATTCGATTGGCTCTTTCAAGACGCGTTGCCTTTAACGTGCCGTCGGAGAAAACTACCGCTGGACTCATGGATGCCTTATCAGGTATGTATGAGAAACCTTCTCCACAAAATAAAGTTCATTAGATGAGGCGCTTGTTTAACTTAAAAATGATGGAAGGAACCTCTGTGTCGGAGCATTTGAATGAGTTCAATGCTGTTACAGCACAACTTAGGGTTGTTGAATTAACTTCGATGATGAGATTAGAGCCTTGTTGGTTCTATCTTCATTGACGAATAGTTGGTATGGTACGATAACCACTGTTAGTGGTAGCACTATTAGAAAAGAGAAGCTAAAATTCAATGATATTCGTGACTTGATTCTGAGCGAATAGATTAGAAGAAAAAAATATGGGGAAACACCAGGGTCTGTCTTAATATTGGGGCCAGAGGAGGAACAAATAACAGAGGTCCAAACCGAGGGAAATCAAAGTCCAAAGGACGAAGTAAATCTAAACCCGGAAAGTGGTCAGATGGTTGTTGGCACTTTGGCAAGCCTGGTGTCACACTCCGAACCCCGTGTATGCGACAGAGGCAACTCTCTTGCGTACCTCGAGAGATTAATACCTAACCACCTGGGTTAATCCCTAAAGACTCCAACAGATCGAGGTTGAGCCTTTTTAATTTAAATGGATTTGGTTGGAGCATAGTTCTCATTACACAATAAGATCTTTAAGGAAAATAATAAGATCAAATTAAATAATAATCTAAATAAATATTAACCAACTCGCTATAGTGTAATAGTTAAATCAACATCCCAAAATGGGAATTACCAAAGTATAAGTAAAACCTACAAAAGTTACAAAATGATTAAAACATAATATCATCGTTCAAAGACATGATAACAGAGACCTTGAGGCACTCGACAAGAGAATCCAAGCTCTGCACCCCTCAGTCAAGATCCCCTTCAAGAGGCAAATCTACAAAAACAATAGAGAATAAACAAAACAAATTAAACAAAGAAGTAGAGGGTAAGCATCTCATACGATCATAGATTCCCTTAACGGACCCTATTAGGTTTGAAAACATTTAAAAACATTTTCCTATGAAAGATTGATTTCCAAAATCCCAAAATATTTCCACAAAATCGATTTAACACCTCAGTTGTAACAGTATATGGTAAACATGCATAAAAAACTATAAATAATAATAAATCAAATGGTCGATACACATTAGTTAGGTACAATTATGATGTCAGCTGCGAAAGACAGCTATCATAGCGAGAGTGCCCTAGTAAACAGAAATAGGAACTCGTAATTGAGAAACCGTATCAACTGCCACCGGATCAGTTATGAGCCCTGGCCTCGCACAAGCACACGTCACACGAGATAACTCGTAACTGATTAATTCTTCTAGAAGGTTTAGGGATTTGAACCCAAGGTCACCGACGAGGCTACCCTTACTCTCAGACCAAATACAATAAGCATAATAGCATGTTATAACAGTTTAAAAACTACACATACACACACAAAGTCCATAGTCAGAAATGTAGGATAAATCCCTTACCTGGAATCCAATGCTCTTCAAGTATTTTCTTCCACAAGCCTTCCACGCTCACGCAGTCCTATCTTAGAAAATCCTCTATAACTAGACAATACGGCAACTTTAACCTTTTAATAACTCAACAACTAAGTAATTGGGTAATCCAATAGAAACAAAATTGACAGAAGAAAACAAAGTCTAAGTTAGAGACGATTAACAATAAGGGAAGACGATATGACCTTTCATTTAGTCACACGTCGCAAGTTTCTAGTCCTAAGTAGACTAAACTTTTCTCTTTAAACTTTACTTAAGGGTTCACAAGTTTCAAGTTTTATTTTAAAGTCAAACCAATTGACTAATTGCTTTAACTCAAAGTAAATCCTCAAATTAAATTAGATTAATTTAACTTAATCTCTACAATTGAAACTTGCTAATTCTAGCATGCTAATAATCTTTAATTACACAAATGAGTTTCCAAAATTAAGGTTAGGCATGCTTAATTAATATATAAATCCTACTTAATTAATCGAAGCATGTATCCTAAAATTAAAGCCTAAGAATGAAAAAATAAAGCATAAATAATAAAATACTTAGCCGGTTGTAGACCTCTAAAATTAGACTCCTCTTCCAGGAACTCCTCCTTACACTCCCAAAACTTTAAACTATGAGAAATTTATTCTCTTTTGGTATGTCACTTCTTAGAGAAACTCCCAAAAAACCAAGAAGTGAGTAATTCTAACTTTACTTGCTAGTGCAAGGGAAAATGAGGGACAAAGGTCTCTATTTATAGGCACTAAAGAGTTGTAAGAATTTGTAAATCTGCAATGTGGGACAAATTTCACTAAAAATGCTAAAAAAAAGGTTGAAAATCGAACTGGGTTGTAAAAAACCCGATTGGGGATCCGTTTTAGGAGACAAAATGCCCACGAGTCGGCCCAACAGAAGACACGTAGGTCAAGCTGACCCGCTTGCATAGTGATCGGCGCCTAAAGGAAATCAACGACCTGGATTGATTCACTTAAATGAATTCGGACGGCTGTGATTAAGACGTTTGACCGGATCCGATGAAACGCACTCACAGAAGCTCATGTGAGCTTGTCCGCCTCTCACCTAGTCAACGCCGCGTCCGCGAGTAGACCAATCGAGCCGTGCCCTGCGTCGCGTGTCAGTTCAATCAGCAAACCAATTTAATTCTTTTCTTTTTCTATTTTTCTATTTTTTTCATACTTCGTAAAATTACCAAAAATAGCTCGGGACTCTGAAAATTCCTACAGACTCGTAGTAATTAATCCTAATTCTCTGTAACCTCTAAACAACAAATTTTTTTCTAAAAAAATTAAAGAAAATTCAACTCCAATGAATTTAATTCTCAAAAATTAATTTCAACTTGATAATCACCAAAATCATACTCAAGGGCACTAGAGCTCAACTCTAAACCTCTATTGGTAAAAGTTAGTTACTCTCAAGACAAAGGAAACTCCATTTCTTTTAAGAAATCCTAAGTTTCTAAGTACAAAAGAGATTTAAAAAACACGTGTCAAAATACGATAGGATTGCAAAAATCCAGGGTGTTACACCTGGTCATATGAAAAAAGACTACATGGCTTTGACAAATGGTTTCTGATGAAGCAAACATTACAACAGTAAAAATTGAAGATGCTCTAATCTTGAGTGTTGACAGTCCATTGGAGTCTTGGATTTTGGACTCAAAGGCATCGTTTCATTCTACACCACAAAAAGAATTCATTAGCAAGTATGTCACTGGCAACTTTGGAAACGTTTACTTGGATGATGATGAACCTTTGGCTATTGGAGGAAATTTGTTGTTCATATTAGTTTTCCTTATGGTGCTGCTTGGATTTTAAGTGACGTCAGACACATTCCAGGTTTGAAACGACATTTGATTTCTGTTGGACAATTGGATAATGAAGGTTGTATGTCAACCTTTTTATGGTAATTTTTGGAAAGTCACGAAGGGAGCTTTGGTTTTGGCTAGAGGCAAAAAGTTAGGAACTGTATACATGACTACAAGCACAAAAGATTATGTGGCTACTATTAGTGCATATTTTGACTCTAATTTATGGCATTATAGACTTGGCCATATGAGTGAGAAAGGGATGAAGGTACTTCAAACGAAGGGTAAACTACATGGTCTCAGATATGTGGATATTGAGTTTTGTGAAGACTGCATATTTGGGAAGCAAAAGAAAGTCAGTTTCTCAAAAGCAAGCAGAGCTCCAAAGTTATCCAAATTGGATTTGGTTCAAACTAATGTGTAGGGGCGTTCACCAATCAGTTCACTAGGGGGTTCAAGGTACAATGTCACTTTTATTATGCAAGAAACATGAGGATACAAGCAGGATACAAGAAGCATGAGGATACTCTTAAGTTGGATTTTTCATAAAAATTATGGAGATCAAAATAATTTTTTGAGGCCATGGATAAATAATACTCAGCCTTACAAGTCCGTAGGAATTTTCAGGAGATTTTTTGGAGCTCAGATGTATTTTTGGTGAATTATTTGAGTTTGGAGATTTTCAAAAAAAAATAAGGAAATTAAAAAGAAAATTGGATGCTAACGTGGCGCGATCTGGAGGGTATTTCACGCCGAATCAGACGGTTGAGTAAGAACGAACTTAATTGAAAGATGGTGTTTAATTAACTATACGACACATCTAGCCTAATTAAAACGTTTCCGAGAGTTTGGACGTAACTCATGTTGAGGGGATAATTTTGTACGCAACCATTATCAATAATTGTGCCTATTCGAATAATGGATGCCTCGGTGTGTGTTCCAAAGGTATTGTGAGAATATAAGAGTTTAAGTGAGAAGATTGGGCCACTAGCGACTTTTCTAAGTATTTGGGATAAATCTAACTAAGAGATTTGGTAGTATAAGGTGCCATCACTTATCACGAGGTTCGAGGTGATCCCAGAAAAGGATTGATTATAGCTCAACTAAATCAGTGAGTGGACCTTTGTTTCATAAAGATTTATGAATTTAGGATTTAACTCATATTGGTTGTTTGGGCTTTGATTGAGAAATAATAAATGTGAGTTAGACTTTATTTTCAAAATGATTATGTGACTTTAAAGAATTATTTCATATTTTATGATTAGAAGCTTCTTGAGATTTAATGGTTTATATAAAGGTTGGGTTTTTGATGGATAAATAGTTTTTAATAAATATATAGCTTATTATTTTAGAATAAGGTTAATTGATTTATATGATTGGTTTAGCATTATTATCAAATGGACCTCATGGGAAATTTCATGATTTTCGAGCTTGAGAAATGTTTAATGGAAAATGATTATGGGAAAAAAATGTTGAACTTGGGAACATGGCTTTGGCCTTAAAGTTTTGAGAGGAAATCATGCATGAACATTTCATTCTCTTATTTCGATTTTAAAAGTATATGCATTTAAAGTGTTATAAATCCTTTTATGGTTTATTTTTATTTTGATTTTATGCTTTAAAACTTTTTAATCCAAGTGTTTTAACACTTATTTTAACTACATTACATTTACATCATATTTCGTTTATAAGTTGACATGACATGAAAGTTTTTAAGCATATATGATTATTGAATGGATTTATAAAGAGTTGTATATTCAATTTTTATATTGATGAGTATTTCGGAACTGTGTTTTATTTAGAATGGAAAGTGGTTTCAAATCGCCATATTAGTACCCTCACTCACATATACAGATATAAATAGGTCTTTAGGACCTATCTCGACACACATATAGGCTTTGGGCCGTGTGTCATGATGCCTCGCCCTTTGAGGGCAGCTCTGCATGCACGTATGACAAGGTTTTCCTGCATATATATGGATATTACTCCACACGAGTGTATGACCAAGATATTTACTTGCCTGTGCAATGCAGGATTCTGCACAGGTGTATGGCCAGGTTCATTTGGGTACAAGTATGGTGTGAGTTTTCATTATCTGATTTATTGAACAATTTGATATTTTTCAACTTGAGTAGTTTTATTGATTTTTTAGTTATTGAGACATTTAAAATATGATCAAGTTTACAGCACCAAAGATTTTAAGCATGACATTTTTCAAAGTTTGGATTTCAAGTTGAATGATTATTTACAAAAAGGCATATGAGGATTTATTTATTTCTAATGTATTGCTTTCTTTGGAGATCTCCCCATATATGTTTTATAATTTATCAGTTTTCTTATGCATTACGTTGATTCACAACTTTCAGGTGATTTTTTCAAAAGTGGATCATAAAATGGTTTTAAAATTGGGGGCTTTCAAAGGAAAATGAGCTCAAAAAGAATGAATGGTTTTATAAGATGATTTTCAAGGAAAATATTTTAAAGTTTATTTTCGTCCAAGCACTGAGAATTTCTCACGTTTTGTTTTTAATGTTTCCTCCAGGCATTAGAGATCGCTGAGGTCAGATTGCGCCATGTCGAGGCATTCGAGTTTCCCATTTCTAGCTTTTTGGTATTTTGGGATCAAGGTTTCCCTTATGATTTTTATAATGATTTATGATTGTAAATATGATTAGCTATGCTTTGATTGGAGTTAGTTTTGCTTGGTGTGGGTCTGAGACCCTTATTGGATTGTGGTTGGGGTGGCTGAAGTGTTATAGAAGTGTTTTTTGTTGTTTGATAGGTTGTGATAGTCAAATTTTTAGGGGAGATTATGCCAAAGTTTTAGTAGAATATTCTTATATTTGATTAAGACTAATTGAAAGAAAGAAAATAAATGAACGTTTTTTTTGGATTTCATAGGATCACTTTGGGTTTTAGGGTGGAATCTGAGGGCAGTCTGGTCACAACTTGTGATATATATCAAATTTGCACAAAGTGCTTTAACACACAAAATATATTGTGGATGTGATCTCAGCCATAAAGTGAGCTTGAGTATCCAACCATCCAAAATTGTATGACTTAGCAACTAAGAAAATATAAAGATATTTTCTGATTTTCTACCGAAGTTGGCTTAAGCCACAATTTCCAAAAGTTTTGCCTTTAGCAGAAGTAGGTATAGTTTTCTGAAAAAGTTAGTTTGAGTCACATTTTTCAGAACTTTTGTCATAAGCTGAAATCAACTTAGACATTAATTTCAACACTTCCCTTTAATGTCTAACTGTTGAAGATCATAACCACGGATAAAAATATGTCCCTATTTGTATAAGTAAAACATAATAATTTGAGCAAGCAAACCTACATCACGAAATTTTTTGCTTGGAAGTTTTGGGGTAGGAAAGGGTTGGAAGAGACTTATTATTTATTAAGTCAAATTATTGACATTCAAACCCCACTTATTATTTATTAAGATTCAAAATTCAAACCCATTTTCCTCTCCCTGACTTGTGCCTTCTCCAGCGCACCCCAAAAGCCTTATAGAAGCTTATGCTCTTCGCCTTTGAATCAGACCACCCCAACTCTGTGTTTGCTAATACCCTCAAGAAGCTTTTTCTCTCCTCTTTTGAATCTCGACAACGAGTCTCAAGTCCCCGCAACTATCGATTATAGGTAAGTGTCAATTCTTCATTAAATTTCATCTTATGCTTGGTTTCTAACTCTAAGAAACATATATATTTGTTATATATTCCCTTGTCAAACGATCGATCGTCCTCAATGCTAACCTTTGTCATACTTTCTAGAAAATTCACCCCCTCTAGGCGTAGTCAAGACCGTGCGTATTGTTGTGATCTCTATAGAAAATAAGATTGAATTGGTTGTAATTATTGTGGAAATTCAGTTGAATTGGTTGTAATTGTTGTGATCTTTGTTTAGGATCATATAGACCATAAACAGAAGTACAATTTCTATAAATTCTTATGCTATCTGGGTTTTGATTGATTTTTTTTCTTTTGGCTTTGAAAAGGACTTTCAGGTTATGTTTATTAGCTTGTATTCTAACTTCTCCATCACAAGAAGCTAGGCAAACAACTAACAACTTCTAGCCTTTACTACTGCATGTATCAATATCTAAATGTTTCAGACAAACAACTAAGAAGCTCTAGCCTTATTTATTTATCTATTTCGTGAATTAATTACTTGGTATTAGTGGAACTTATAAAAACTTGGTATTTTGTGAACCATACTAAAATAGACAGCAAGATAACATATAACAAGTTTACTACCGTTTTCCAGAAAAGAAAATAGACAACAAGAAAACTGTAACGACCCGACCCAAATTTTCACTAGAAATTTAAATTTTTATTTAATTATGTTTTAAGAGATTTCTTTTAAAGGATGTGGAATTGTATTTTAAAGATTTTGAGATTTATTTGAAAAATAAAAAGGGTTTTGATTTAATTATTTATTTATTTGTTTTAATTTGAGCTTGACCAAAAATTTACTTTTAAAATAAAAGTGCTTTTGGTTTTGACTTTGGGTCCGTTAGATAGATTTCGATCCCACAATTTCATAGACACGTAGCACGCTTCGATCTGAGTTACGGTTTGAAAGATATAGGCGTTTAAAATGAGGGGCAATGTTGTAAATTTATAAAAGTGGGTTTTAAAAATCAGATTTCCTCTCTCTCTCTCTCTCTCAAGATTTTTCTAGAAATTTCTCTCTCTAGAACTCTCTCTCCCTCTATTTATTCTCTCTCCCCGCACCCTCTCTCTCGGTTTTCCCTCTCCTCCGCACCCTCTCCCCTGTGCGCACCACCCAGCCACCCCCACTCACCATCACCGGCCAGCCCCTGGCTCCGGCAAACACCCCCCAGCGCCGACCAACTTCCCCGAGCCTATTCTCTCTCTCTCTC